>JAFVLL020038298.1:0-60000 GCA_021397915.2 Tor tambroides | reverse complement strand
TCATGCACCTCTTACAAATGCACAACATAACTACCATTAATCCACGTTCTCTCATGTCATCACTTTGAGCGATTCCTGTAGGCAACTGAAATGTGTTTCGCCAGCAAGACGCAAGTGGTAATCACTTCCATGATTTGTTCTGCGCTTGTAAGACAGATTCACAGACATTAACATGATATACTAAAGCCGTGTCATCGTTTGCTTGTGTGTGATTTACAATTGCTCGCTATCTGAGCCTCTAAGCCGGACTGGTGTAGCTCAGCAGCTTTGAAATCCATAAAGACGGTGAATCATCTAGGCACACTCTGATCTGCTCAGTGCCAGCAAGTGTTCAGGGAGATTTGACTCATCAAATGAAGTTTGAAACTGACACCCTCTGTAGAGTTTGGAACTAAGATCCGGCTCCTATTCAGAGACTTTTATTATTATTTTTTTTAAAAATAAAAAGTTAACATTAATGGTCCTTGGAAGTACATTCTTCCACCAATTTGAACAGATAATGTACAGTACTCTGACTGTGTTATTATGGTTTTCAAACAGTTCAGCCAGGGTAGTCTGGTTCAAAAACGAATGACTCTTTTTAATGAATTCAATTCAAGTTTATTTGTACAGCGCTTTTCACGATACAAATCTTTGCAAAGCAGCGTTACAGGAAATTAAGTTTCTACAATATTTATATATTGTAGAAACTTAATATATTTAACATATGGCAAAATTTGGTAATTCTGTGTTGTCTGAGGGTTGGCATCATCTGAGGTCCTCTGAGGGGTTGGTATCATCTCTTCTCAGGTGTTTGGTCATCTCAGATCATTTAAGGGTTGGATCCAAACAAGCTTGTGCAATTGGCAGAAACAGAGAAACAAATAGAGACATTATTAGCGTAGCTGCTGTTCCATCTAAGGAAAAATTATTTGTTCAACCTAAGTTAAAGAATAATGTGCGTTTGATCAGATATAACTGCAGTACAAGATTATGAGATGCATTAGAAAAATGCTTGGCTAAAGAGATGTGTCTTTAATCTAGATTTAAACAGAGAGAGTGTGTCTGAACCCCAAACGTTATCAGGAAGGCTATTCCAGAGTTTGGGAGCCAAATGTGAAAAAGCTCTATCTCCTTTAGTGGACTTTGCTATCCTAGGTACTACCAAAAGTTCAGAGTTTTGGCGAATCTTTAGGAGCAGGATTATAGCGTGGTAGAAGACTAGTTAGTACCCAGGAGCTAACCTATTATGGGCCTATAGTAAGTAATAATATTTTGTAACTGATACGGAACTTGATAGGTAGCCAGTGCAGACTGTAAAATTGGGGTAATACCCAGTTTTCTTGACCTGGTAAGGACTCTAGCTGCTGCATTTTGGACTACCTGTAGCTTGTTTATTGAAGAGTCAGGACAACCACCTAACAGTGCATTACAATAGTCCAGTCTAGAGGTCATGAATGCATGAATTAGCTTTTCTGCATCAGAAACAGGTAACATGTTTTGTAGCTTGGCAATGTTTCTAAGATGGAAGAATGCTGTTTTTGTAACATGGGAAATATGATTTTCAAAAGACAAGTTGCTGTCTAATATAACACCCAGATTTTTGACTGTAGAGGAAGTAACAGTACATCCGTCTAGTTGCAAATTGTAATCCAAGAGATTCTGTGTAATGTTTTTTGGTCCAATAAGTAATATCTCTGTCTTATCTGAATTTAATAGGAGAAAATTATTGGTCATCCAATCTTTTACATCTTTAACACACTCTGTTAGCTTAGATAATTTAGAAGTTTCATCTGGTCTTGTTGAGATATATAGTTGAGTATCATCAGCATAACAATGGAAACTAATCCCGTATTTTTTATAATATTACCAAGGGGCAACATGTATATTGAAAATAGCAGAGGACCTAGGACAGATCCTTGTGGTACTCCATACTTTACTGGTGATAGTTGAGATGACTTCCCGTTTAAATAAACAAAGTGTTAGCGATCGGACAGGTAGGATCTAAACCATCTTAAAGCCTGCCCTTGAATCCCCTCTGAATCTATGAAAAAGAATCAGCCTTCAACAGTTTTGGGGAAAGTTACTTTTAAAAAAATTGCATTACAATATTGCGTTACTCCCTAAAAAAAGTAACTAATTGCATTACTTTTTATGAAGAATAATGCATTATGTTACTTTTGCATTCATTTTTCTCACCTGGGATGGGCTTATTTTTCTCTCTTCAGCAATAAAACCTGAATCTGTATTTGTGCAAGTGAGATGAGTAAATGCATGTTCACATTTATTCTAGAACTACAGTAACCATCATGTTTCCACAGTGCACACAACACCTTTGCACTTGTTCTGATTTCTCTCAAATTGCATTACTTATTTGAAAAAGTCAGATGTTTTCTTGTAAATTAAAAGGTAATGCATTACTTTACTAGTTACTTGGAAAAAGCAGTCTGATTACATAACTCACATTACCTACTTGAAAAAAGTAATCTGATTATGGAACTCGCATTACTTGTAATATCTTACCCCCAACATTGCTTACTTGATTAGTTACTTGAAAAAAGTAATCTGATTAGGGGTGTAACGATACGCGTATCGTGTATCGAACGATTCACGGGAGAGTTCCAAATCATCCTTATCATCCTTATCTCCTTGGAGTGGGGACTTTGGAGTGAGCAGGGCACATGCGTGCCATTATTTAGTCGTTTGGAACGCACTTGGTGAAGGGAGCGATCTACTCTGCTGGCCCAGCTGGGATGTTCCCGTGACAACGCAGCATGCTGTCCGTCAGCAGATGTCGCTGTTTTAATGTCATAAATGTCTTTTTATTGTTGTTAGCATAACTGTTGGAAATAAACATGCATTTTATATTTTAAAACGTTTTTAAAATATGCTATATAATATATAAAAATAATATATATAAAACTTTTTAAAATGTATTTTTTTTATTTATTTATTTATTTTTTTAATCCCGGTGTCCATCAGCGAATCTGCTGACGGACACCGTTCTGCGTTGTCACGGGAACATCCCAGCTGAAGATAATGAGGAAATTAGATCGCTCCCTTTACCAAGTGCGTTCCAAACGACTAAATAATGGCACGCATGTGCCCTGCTCACTCCAAAGTCCCCACTCCAAGGGGATAAGGATGATAAGGATGATTTGGAACTCTCCCGTGAATCATTCGATACATGATACGCGTATCGTTACACCCCTAAATCTGATTATGTAACTCACGTTACTTTAATGCGTTACCCCCAACACTGCTTACTTTACTAGTTACTTGAAAAAAGTAATCTGATTATGGAACTCGCGTTACTTGTAATACCTTACCCCCAACACTGCTTACTTTATTAGTTACTTGGAAAAAAGTAATCTGATTATGTAACTCACGTTACTTGTAATACCTTACCCCCAACACTGCTTACTTTTTACTTGTTACTTGAAAAATTAATCTGATTATGTAACTCACGTTACTTGTAATACCTTACTCCCAATTTGATTGTGTACTTAAAGCTTTGTGATACTTAAATTCAATAAACAACATTCTGACTGGTTGTTTGTGTGACAGTATATATGTAAATATTCAGATATTGTTTTGTTGTAATAACATTTTCAAAAAGAGCACCAAAGCTACTACCAGAATATTACCAAAAATACTATCAAAAAATAGTATCAGTTGTGTTGAATATAATTATTAAGTATATAGTTTGGACCAAATATTGTTCTAAATTCCGTTAATGGAACCTTAAAGTGAAGTCTATACCAGAATTGATAAATTCATCACACTTTTCATCCATAACTAGCAGTGTTTGTGATTGTCGAAGTTATCAACCGTGCCTTTAATTGCGTTTCTTTTTGTACTTTGAAGTTTTTCCAATGTCTAAAACACCAGCGAGACCTCTTGTAGTCAGCTGGAGCTGCGAGGATTATTGCGGAAATACTTTATGTAATGTATTTGGTTATGCAATAAGAGGAGGCACGCTAAACCCCTCTTGCATTCGGCACCGAGTAATTTCCCCTTTGGGGGATGAAGTAGCAATAACTTGGTTATGAAATGGGTTTTCTAATTAATGAAAGTGTGCACAGTGATACCACAAACCCCCTACTGTGTTCTGCCCACTACTGTTATTTTGGCACCTGTAAACAAACAAACAAGCACATAAACAAATTTGCAGGCTGCATATATGGGCTGTGAAATATAGCAGCTTATTAATAATAATTTATGTATTCATTATTTGATTATTTTCAAGTAATTGTGCTTTTTTTTATTCAACCTCTGTAGGTTTCACAGCTCTTTTTTTTGGATGCTTTTCTCCTTTCCGTTCTCTGCTGTGTCACATTCTGCTTTTGTTAAATATCATTTTTGTAGGCATTTACATTTTAATGGCATCTTTTGAAGACAGTAGACAAAAGAAATCTGTCATTATTTACTCTCCCTCATATTGTTCCAAACCTCTGTGAGTTTCTTTCTTTATATATATATATATATATATATATATATATAAAAAAAGAATTTCAAGAATTTCAACTGTTTTGTCCATACAATTAAAGTCATTGGGGTCCAAATTAACATTGGACTTCTTTGACTTTAATTGTAATGGCAACATTTTTCAAAATGTTTTTTGTGTTTCCCAGAACAAAGAAATGCATACAGGTTTAAAATTAAATGAAGGCGAGTAAATGATTACAGAATGCTCATCTCTCAAACTGTAGGAATAGACTGATGAGACACAAATACAGGATTTCTCTAATCAGAGGTATGTTTATTTTTCTTTTGAGCTTTTAATGCCCTACCTCCACGTGTCTTTATAGAAAAAAAAGCATTAACCTTGAGATGTATCTTATTTTATTTGTGGCTAACATTAGCTGTAGCAATAAGATGGTTTGCATTTGAAGTTTTGGTCTCAGCAGACCGTGCAGTTATCCTCCAGGTTGTTGATTCACTCACATGCCTGTGGGCAAACTCCAGCTGAGATGTGGTTTATGAAGTATGTTTTTATATGCAAAGTTTTTCCCATCTCTGTCCTGAAGGACTGTTTGGACATTTTGGACATTTCTGAACATTTAGATTTTGTTGGGTTTGTTGTCAATCTGGTGAAATTCAAATGTTCCACATTTTTTTTCATTTTGTCCATGATGGACCTCACAGTATTCTGAGTTGCATTCAGTGCATTAGACAATAATAGCAAGCTGAGACTGTGTGTGTGTGTGTGTGTGTGTGTGTGTGTGTGTGTGTCACAATTCATGACATGTAATTGTTCCTTAGGCCCTGTTCAGTGTGACAGGCAAACATCAGTATAAAAGGCCCCTAAAGTAGTGTAGAACAGATGTCTGTCTACCCCTGGTGGGAAAGCGAGTGGAATATTTCTCTCTCACTCTCACTTGCTCTTTCTCACCCATAAACAGCCAACAGCAGACTTGCAGACTAACTAAGACAAAAGCTTAGACAAAGTCAAAACTCATGACCTTGGTTAATATGTATGTAATGTGACAAACTACATTGAATTTTTCCCGGATGGCTGTGTTCTCCAGAGAAGTATTCATCTTTATGGGTGACCTGTGGATGAACAATGACATTCACAGCAAGGTAGAAGTCCCCCCTTCCCATTGTTGTCAGAAAATACCTTGAAGGATTGGTTATTTCCCATATGAACAGAATAATCCCTACAATTCCAGGATTTCAGATTGCAAACAGTGATGGGGAACGTCTCCTTGTGATTCCTCGGAAGGCAATTTGACCTTGCATATACCCTGAACACAAGCACCTGTAACCTTTAACCCATAATCACAAGGCCATAGAAATCCTATTTGGCTGCATTACAGTATGGTTTGGCAATACAAATGCTAAGGATACATGGTTCTCCCGGGAGATTGTGAAGACAGCTAGAAAGATCATATGAACAGATCTACCAACCACAAGATTAACTGCCATGCTAACAAGATCTGAACCACCATTCAAGGTTTCAGTTATCCTTGTAACATTCTTCGGTTATTATCTGGATTAAGTCTGATTACACTTGCCTGCTGGGTAGATGAAGATTTCAACTTTGACTCCTCGAGGCTTTCCAGTTACATCATTGTCAAGTCTAATGGTTCTGTCCCAGATGCCACACTTGATGTAGACTTGTGGTTACGTGGTCTTCGCTTGAATCTATGTATAAAGTATTCAGAGTGTTCCACTTGTCATTTTTTGCTTAATATGGGTCCTAACCAAAGAAGGAGGCATAATGCACTCTCCATCCATGCTTTATGAAGACTGCATTGTTGCAGAATTTTGTGGACAACTAACAGTATACGTATGTGGCATAATGTCACCAAAGTTTCAACCAGAGTTTCTCTAATTCATGGGTGTCCAGCCTTGCTTCTGGAGGGCCACTGTGCTTCAGAGTTCCAATCCAAATTAAACACACTTGAAGCAATTAATCAAGATCTTCAGGAAGACCAACTTCTAGGCAAGTGTGTTGGAGCTAAACTCTGCAGGACATTGGCCCTGCAGGAGCAGGATTGGACTTCCCTGCCTTAACTGCTGTCTCTGGAGAGAAAACTGCTTCCTTGGTTTATAAATTCACAAACCCTCAGTAGCAGAATCCATTCTATTCAGAAAGGCCAGAAAGTATTTATGGGAATAAAAAGCAGGAACCACTTGCTGGGATTCATGGAACTCATGTGCCTATGTTGTTCTTTTGTAAGCTTTTTGCTAAAACAGAGATGCACAAGTGGTCTACATAGGTCCGACATGCCCTGGTCCACCAGAAATACCAACAGGGAATAAAGATGACACAACTCCAGGTAGTGGTCTGTAGGTCAGGTGGAGTATCACAAAGCAGGTCTAGTGTGCTTTCGTCAAACACATTCATGGTTGGTGGCATATACTCTATACTCTGAAACAGAGGTTCCATCACAACACGGCCCATTTTGCTTGCCTCCTTAATCAAACACACCTGATTCAACTCATCAACTCATTAGTAGAGACGCCATTGCTGTATTTGAAATCGCCCCCTATACCTTCAGTCACTATTCCCTACATTAGACCACTGATATATTCCAGTTTGAAGGATTGAATGAAAACAAGTCAGCAAATTTGGAAACTGAGTGTGCCGGTAGGACTGCTGCTTTTGCATAGATTGTGCTTGCTATTTAATAATCATTTGAAATGTAGCAAGCTGGCAGCACCAGTAGTAATGCAAAAAATATTTTGATCTCTGTCAGGGAAACTAGCAATGTGTAAACCTTAATAAAATCTTTTAATACTCAGTTAAGAATTTTATACCTGTATGATATTATACTGTACCTACATTGGACCAGCAGTTTGGAAAATGAATGAATGGATGATTCGGAAATTCTTTTGACATGACCCTCACAGTGCGTTATGGGTATTCTCTAACCGCTGAGCAGTTGAGCGTACAGCGGTTGTACACTTGTTATTGCAGTGCATTATGGGATCAAATGAATGCAATCGATAGTGTCCACTGTGGTTTTGGACACCACTACAAATGGTTGTCCCCTATAGTGCCCTCTTTAAGGGTATGGGGGCGATTTTGGACAAAATCCACAACTTGAAATTGGTGTGTCACAATAAGGACACCTGCAAAATGTGCAGTGAAGGGGGACTCCATTAACGTGGTTGGAAATCACTGCTCTAAAATCTAGAGCGCTCATCTGTACACAAGACAGCAGGTGGAAAAAGACTATATGTAAAAACTATATGTACTCTTTCTTCGCATTTTCCATCTTTTCTTTCCATACTGAGAAAGAAGAGAAACAGAGAGAGAGGCTAATAGGAATTCTCAGGTTGCTTCATTAGCATGCAGTAGATGCTGAGGTAATGAGCCAGCTGTAGTGCCTGCATGGATTGAGGTGGTAGGGCCGTACTAAAATGAAGCGCCCCTCCAGAGGGAACTGTCAAGGGCCCCAACAATGACTGCAACAGTAATTACTTCCACCCAAGCTGTCCCTCCATCCCTCCCTCTGTGTTGAGGACTGGGATATGTTGACGATTTGATGACGATAACCAACCGGGCAGGAAAATGGCAGTCAGTTTTATCTTTCACAGCCATTCTGACAGTTTGACAGTTGTGACTGCCATTCTTTCCTACACCAGCATCTTTTATTTATCAGTTATGTATTCTAACTTGTCAGCCTATATGCTCTCTCATGTTGTATTAATTTTGTAGCTGATCTGAGCAGATTTTGTATTGCAGGTCATTTATTCACACCTCTTGCCTGACTGAGTATTTAGTAATGCTGATGCTGCAGTGGAATGGAAGTTGAAAAATGTCTAGTTAGCTTACTGAAAGTGACTCTGTTGTTGCATGAAATATTGATTTTACAGTGTATCCATCCATCTAGCCATCTGTCTGATGGTACATTCTGCTGTCTGTCCTGGCAAACCATCCATCCATGTTCTTCCTTTGGGAATATTGTCTGTCTGATCTCTGTCTGCATGTGGCGTGACTTGTGGCCGAGAGAAAGTAAACCAAAATCATGCGCACACAATCGGTAATAAGGGACTTGAAAAAAAACCCTTTGTAATTAATACTGTCAAGGTATCATGATGGTAGGGTTTATGAATATGAAAAGGTTTATGCTAGAGCATCCCGCTGACAATGCTTAAAGGGATAGTTCACCCAAAAATGAAAATTACCCCATGATATATGCACCCTCAAGCCCTAGGTGTATATGGCTTACTTCTTTCAGGCGAATACAATCAGAGTTATATTAAAAATGTATTGGCTCTTCCAAGCTTTAAATGGCAGAATGACTGTTGATTATTTTGATGTCCAATAAAATGCATCCATCCATCAAAAAAGTGCTCTACACGGCTCTGGGGATTAATAAAGGCCTACTGAACCAAAGCGAGGCATTTGTGTAAGAAAAATATCCATATATAAACCGTAATCTCTAGTTTCCACCAACTGTCATACGTGCGTTCACTAGAAATTGGCATCCAGCGGATGACATAGGATGTAAGCATAGCTAAAGCTATGGTGAGAATATGCTAGTTTCGCGAGAACCAAGTTTCATTTCAAGCAAATCAGTCTCCTCTTGGCAGTCTCCCTTATCGAAATCCTCCGACATTTTTCTTTACAAATCCTTTTGTACTTCTACTTCATGACCGGTGTTTTGTTTTGCTCTCTCCTCTGCACTTCCGCGTTCACCTACGTCATACGTGATCCACTGGAATTCCACTCTCTCATGTACGTGCGCACGACAGTTAGTGGAAGCTAGAGATTACAGTTTATAAAGTTTTAAATATGGATATTTTTCTTACACAAATACATCGATTCACTTCAGAAGGTCTTTGTTAACCCCGGAGCCATGTGGAGTACTTTTTATGATGGATGGATGTACTTTATTGGACTTCAAAAAATCAACAGCCATTCACTGCCATTATAAAGCTTGGAAGCGCCAGGACATTTTTAATATAACTCTGATTGTATTCGTCTGAAAGAATAAAGTCATATACACCTAGGATTGCTTTAGGGTAAGTCATGGGGTAATTTTCATTTTTAGGTGAACTATCCCTGTAAGGTTATAGGTTCGAATCCCAAAATTCCAATTGAGGGTCAAGATGCTTTAAGTTTCACCAAAGAAAACAGAAACTTTAAATACCAATTCCTTGGTTTTCCTCTCAGAGTTAAGCCTTGGACCAAGGGGATTTCTCAGTAGACAAACAATATTGACAGAATAATTTGGTTTAGGCCTTATCTCTATACGAAGAGCTACCACTGCATTAATTATGCTGGTTAACAACATTTCCAGACAACGGAGCGGTCAGTGAATGACCTTCAACATGAACGCTTCAGAAGTTGTGTGGCGTACCTTTGAAGGAGAGACTGAGATGAGGTGGGGCGAGACCTCCTATGGTGCTGTCTGTTTTGAACATGTTCTACCACTCAGAGGTTGAAGGGATTTTTGACATGTGCTCTTTCTGCACGGCAGGAGGTTATCACATAGCGTCCAGACTCGACCCAATTAAACCCACACGCATGCAAATGCATTCAAACACCCTCACGCCATTCCCCAGTCCACTCGTGGCCTTATGTGACTCAAAGATGATAGTTTCTTCACAATTCCTGCCAATGTATGTTAATGACCTTCACTGCATAAAAGTGAAAAGTTCAAAGATAATCCAGGCACAATGAGCTTCTGAACCCTTAAATGAGCAACATTTTTTGGGAAACTTGAATACTTCGCCTTGTTGTGATTTATCTGAGAAAAAATATTTTATGAGTTTGCCTGTGTTTTTTTTTTAATTCATTGGCTTCTCTATCACCTTTTAATTAAAATCTTCTGTTAATTCATTTACAGTGAGTTAGGAAAGACAGATTGTGACATTGTAAAAAAACCAATATCCTTCCCCTTGTGGTTCTCACAGTCTTAGAAATGAGTTTTCAATTAAAGTGGCGAGTTTGACTTCCTGTACCCCTCTTGATGTAGCGTCTCTTCATTCCAAGAAAGTCATCTAATTCTCACATGAAAGTAGCTGTTGAGAGCTCATTAAGGAAAGCACCTCACTGCGGTATCCCATAAGCCCTTGTGATGGTGGTAAATAACTCATACAGAACAATGGAACAAAAACACCATTAAAGAACAAATGAAGTTGAAGAATAGATTGGGAAGTTCGGAGCGCTTGATTAATTTCACCACACCATATGTGCACGCTGATATCGGGGATCTATTGAGCTCTGAGATTGAGCTTTACTTGCTTAGCCATTCTAACCCCAGGCGCTTGGCAACAATAATCAGTATGTATTGACTCATTATTCAAATTTAAGTTGACCTCGTGAATTGTAATGGAAGTTGAGCTTGTAATTAACTTGTTTATGTGTGGTGAATGTGTATGAATGTCCACCATGTAGAAGGGCTTTGGAGGGCAAGAGCGCTTTGACAAGCACCAAAAATAGTCTAGGTTTGGGAAAATTTTAATTAAAGCTGACATGAAACGTGCTTGTTTTTCTAAAACTTCTGAAGGAACTCATCTAGAATTCACCTGGGATGCAGCAGAAACTACCTGGGTGTTTTTTTTTCAGCTATGGGCTCTTTTGGTCCTGAGGTCTGTCAGAGAATCGTGTAAAACACACTTCACACTCTCACTAGTTCATGTAATTTGTCTGCTATCACTGTCAAACAGTGTATATCCATGCATGAGAGGAGAAAATGTCTTTTTTCTCTGAAATGTGCTGAGCATTTACACCTCAGTGCCATTTCCCAGTGCCATTGTTTCATTTTGTAGTGGAAAAGACATTTTTTTGAACAAAAAATCTGATTCCTTTGTCTTGGCTGATTTCAGAGCTAGCATATGTTCAAAATACATCTAATTATTTTCACAATTTTGTATAATTTTACAAAGTTACAGCTTGATTGGGAATGACACATCAGAATTCTTTGTTCACACATCAGAATTCTCAATTCAGCTCAAGCTTTTCACTCAAACTGTTGTATTCAGGTCACAAGTAACATTTGAAAAACAACAACAACAATTGTTTGCTGTGGTGGAAATGTCACCAAGGGCCAGATTTACTAAACAGGGCAAATTAGCATTAGAACGCAATTTCATAAAAGCACAGATGGGAGGGGAAAATTCTGCGTGTGATTTACTGACAATGCACACATTAAAGAACACAGTCAGATGATTTTCATAATGACTAACGCAATCTACCAAGAGCAGCGCGAATTAGTGCCTGCTTTAAGACATGCTTTTTTGGGCGTTGAATAATGGCGCAAATACCAGTAATTTGACGAGCGCAAACGTTAGTAAACCATTTCATTTTAATACTCTCCTCCCATAAATTTTGCGTCTGAAAGGGGAACTTCTACAAATGTATATTCAATTAGGTCAGGCACAAAAATAACTGTCCATGCCTTTTCAGTGCTTCACTGCGTGTCTTTAGTAAATCCTGACTGTACTATTTTAATGCCAAAAGATGGTTTGCGCTGGCGCAAGGTGTTAATAAATCTGGCCCCAAATCGGTGAGACAGTCATGATTTTTGCGAATAAGTAAGTAAATAAATAAATAAATAATAAATATTGGTTAAAAAAAAATGGTTCAAGGTGGATTTTTCATTTTAAAATTTGAAGCTTGGGTTTGAGAGAAGAGAAAATAATATACACTATACATACGCATATACTATACATAATATACTATACATACTATACATAATATATACTGTACATAAAATACATTAGAAAAGCAGCTAAAATAAATGAAGACATGGTATCAAATATTTTTAAATATTTATATTTTTATAATATTGATAAGAAATAATATGACAGTCATGTAACAAAAAAGAAAAAAGTTGCAATCTGTTATTTTTAATAAAAACCAACCTACTGTATTAGACTCATATTAAATTTATAAGAAGCCTATTTTGATTCAGGTCGATATTTTAGATTCTAGACATAGAAAAAATGCCCTAGAATTTGTCTTTCATTTTCTTCTTTTTTATTGTTTTATTTAATACATTTAGCTTTCACTTGTAAGAATTAAGTAGATTTTGCTCTAGAAATTTGTTGGCAGCCCAAGTAGCTAAATGTAATTGCTTGCATTAACTTGTTAGCATTTGATAGCACAAGCCTGTCATGCCAAAGCAGGTGTTTTAAACACATTCTGATCAACTGAACATTGAATATCAAGCCAAGAAGTCAATTATTTAAACAGTGTTTGAATTAGGTATCAAAAATTTGCTTCATTATTGATGCATGAAAGAATCCTCAGTCCGTTAGCTGAAATGTCAGTGTTGAGTCAGTAATGAGGTGTTTAACAGGAACAAAAAGATGACAATGAGTGAAAGCTGAGAGCGTGTGAAAGCAGGGATGAAGTGATTGAAACATTCAGTATTGAGATCCACAGACGTTTACAAGAGAAGTTTACTTATGAGGATTTTGTAGTTATTGATGGTTTAACTTCGCAAATGGTTTTCAGAAACCATAAGAATTCTTCAGCGTCTCAGAAATGTGTATTCAGAATGGAACTTTTCAAAGGAGCAATTGATATAAAATGTATAGGCCTATTATAAAACAGATAGTTCTGACTCATACAAAGCCATTGTGTAACACACACTTTATATTAATGCACCAAATTCCTACGGTGCTCAGCAACCATAAATGGCTAGTTAAAACAGTCATCCTTGGCAGAACTATTGTGTATTTTGAATTTAATAGTTTGGTTTCATAGTCCCAAGTCCCAGAAGAGAATTTTATGGTTCCTTATGGAATTTCTAGGACTACTTCATTTCGCCAAGCACTAACACTTGCATTCTTATTACACAAGCATCATATTGCTGTTGCCACAGTTTATAAAATCAAAGAAGCATAAGTGTGTTACAGTGATTTTGACCAGATGTGACACAGTAAGATTCCAACAACAAGCAATTGACGGAAAAGTCTGTTCACATCAGACGTGATAGAGCTACAAGAAACAACAAAATCTCAGCCGATCGGAAGAGTGTGTGGGTGGAGCTCTTAAGTGCACACATAAGTGCACAGTGCAAAAATAAATTAAATTAAATAAATAAATAATCTGATACAATATTTGTCATGGAGTTTAAATGTTCTTGTTGCCTTTAAGTTATTTTCAAGATTTGAGGTAAATCCATTGTCACTTTCATTATGGCTATTAAAATCACACAATAATTATATCTGAACAGATTAAATAATTTAAACTATTTAAAAAAAAAATAGCTAAGGTATAATTATGGAAGCTTGTTTCCACCACGGGACAAAAAAAGTAAGTTTGAATTTTTTGTCATAATTCTGTCATAATTTTTTTTTTTTTCAGAATTGCAAGTAGTGTTGTTTTTGGCAGACTGTTTTAATTTTAGTTTTAGTCTAGTCTTTGTGTGAAGCAGTCATTTTAGTTTTTATTAGTTTTAGTCACGTTCATACTCCTTTTAGTCGTCAAGTTTCAGTCAACTAAAAGTCTGAGCATTTTAGTCTTATTTTAGTCAGAATTATCCATGACTATTTTCGTCTAGTTTTAGTCAACGAAAACTGATGACATTTAGTCTACTTTTATTCAATGAAAATTGTATTTTAGTCTCTTTTTAGTAATGCAATTCTATATAACCCAGTCAATATAGTATAAATACCTAGTAGTATAGACGAAACCAAAATTTTCTTTTAGCCAAACCCATTTCAAACAAGGTTATCTTATTATATTATTGTTACCTTATAGACTCAAGAATACATCCATTCCAGACACGGAAGACGCTCTGATTTGAATTTACAACATTTATTTTACCAACCAAACATGTTAGAAGTACACACACACATACATTTTCTCCCAAAGACGAACCCCGGCTGGCCGGCCAGCCATCGGTACTTTGTTTGTTGTCATCTTCTAAATAATGCCGCGAGTGGGGCTTGAGGAAGTGACGTCGCCTGCGTCTGCGCAATGCGACCTGATGCATCCGCTGAAGTGAGACAAAGGAAACAGAAATACTGCAAAATAATAATAATAACGCAACTAAACGAGATGAAATAACGTTATAACGTTTCGTCTCGTTTTGGTCAACGAAAATGAAGAGACATTTTAGCATAGTTTTTATTTTGTAAACCACATTTAGTCTCATTTTTATTCGTCAACAATATTGCATTATACATTTAATTATAGTCATCGTCACGGCCAGCATTTACGTTTCGTCTCATCTCGTCTCGTTTCGTTTTCGTCATGTGATAAAGGTTCGTTGATGACGATATTTAGTCATAATTTTCGTTGACGAAAGCAACACTAATTGCAAGATATGTTGTTTGTTTCTCACATTTGTGAGAAAAATGTCAGAATAGTGAAATTAAAAAGTAAACAAATCCAATATCTGTTGGAATCTGCACCACAATGTTTTTTAAAAAATACTTCACAAATTTTCCATTTGCCCCTGAAGCCAGCAGAGATGTGTAATAGTCTTTCAGGGCGTGTAGGGCTGTTTGGCCACCACGGCGCGCCACATACGCTCGTGTAGGATAAATGAGGCTGTGAGAGACTCAAACTGTGGGAGATGGTATCCCAGTCCATCGATCCAGCCGAGAAGACGGCACGGCTCCCACACACACACACAGGCCTCCCTGCCTCCTCTCCACCTGGTTTCTCGCCGCTCTGCAGAGTTTAAAGATCGCTCGATCCTCTGATAGCTTTATCTCCAGCAGAGAGGGAGGTCTTACCACAAGTGGAAAATGGATGAGTGGAATGAAAGGGTGGATAAATAAAAGTTTCCGTCTGGATTTTACCATTTTCGCAGTGGGAGAGCCGATCTGAGGGGCTGCGCTCTCTTATCATTTCTATTCAGCAAAGATAGAATATTAAACCATTGAGTCCTATGTATATTTCCATATTTATACATATATGTTTATCTCATACCACAAGGGAGCTGTGCGGTGCGAAAAAACACATCATCTTCTTCTAGAAGTGTCCTTCCTAACCCCAGTGGCAATGTTCTTACTCCAACCAGATGTGTGCAGTGGATCTGCTCTCTGACAGCTTGAAACGCTGGAGATGTGCTTTGAGTCTGGATGTTTGAGCCACGGGAAGCACACAGTCTCCTCCGTCAGCAACAACACAACAAAGCGCATTCATGAAGCCGCGGAGGAGCGTGTGCGTGATACAGCAGTAATGCAATCACATCCACAGTCAATGAACACATTCCACGTGATGTTCAGGATGCCACATGGGACAAATCCCAAATATGTGCAAGAGTATGCAACTGGCGTGATGAGATGGAGTGTTATCAGTGGCCAAATAAAAGTGGTTTTATTATAAGTAAGGGTGGTCCCACTCATGGTTGGTGACCATTTTGTGATCACATGATCTGCTGAATTTTACTCGCTTTCCCACAAGCCCCCAAATATCAGAAACTTTCAAAGTAAATAATTTTAGAACAGATCATTTGATGTTTTTGACAAGGCAAAGTTAGTTTAGGTTGTAAAATGTCATGTGATGCGACATCCTAAAAACTTTTATTTTTATATTTTATTTTTTTAAGTCATAACATTTGTATAAAAATACTCTTTAACTTACAAACATATATTTAAAAATGTTTTTGAAAATAATGATTGACATTTATACTCTTAGTTTGTTTGTATGTTTGCAAGTATTTGATGTCTACACCACAGTACCATTTTTAGATCATATCATCTCAATATTACTAAATTTTTTATCTCGCTTACCTCCTAATATTTGACAAGGCAAGGTTAGTTTGGGTTATAAAATGTCATGTAGTGCTGCTCAAAAAATAATTGTAATTTTTAAAATAACAATATTAAATATATATATATATTTAAAAATGTTTTTGAAAATAATGATACAGTTGCATATATGCAATATATAAGGAAATTATATTATATTTTTAGGAGATTAAATTGAAATTTTTCTTGAAAATTTTACATATATATAATTTTACATTTTTTTTTTTAAATAAAAAAAAAATTAAAAACTCAAAAAAACCTAAATAGAAATAAAAAAAACCAACTAGAAATAAAATGACAACTGAAAATATGAAATTAAAAACTAATTCTAAATTTTAATAACTATAATAGCATATAAATATTAAAACAACACTGACACTCTTATTTGTCAGTCCCAAATATTTGGTTGATATTGTTTCTTTTTCTGTTTTACTATGTCACAAATATTAGTAATATCCATCAATAAATACTGTTATTTAGTGATGTGTAGAATTCCTCACTGGGCCTGATGAATCCTTTACCGTGTACGGTCACACCGGTGTGATTAGAACGTTCAGTGCATCACGTGATCAACTGCTGAATTCAAATCTGCTTTCGCGCTTTGGCTGGCGCAGAGCCAGATCGGACGCGCTGAGCGCTTGTCATATTATCACAAATATTCAGTGTTTTCAACCATATAATGCTTATTTTAGGTTTCAGACATTTAAATACACATAAGTACTAGCAAAACCATACATTTATAGTTTGTAAAATACACGCTGATGTCTATAGAAACGGCAATAAGGATCCTTACAAATATAATCTGATGACATGTTTTATTTCATATACAGATTTAGTAGGTAACTATAAAGTTTACTCTGCTCTTCTCACAGTTTACCGGAGACTTACTTTAATGTCTTTTGGGAAGAGAGGGTGAATTTACATGTTGTAAATAGAACAGGTCGGATTCAGCGCGAACTAACATGGCGGCGCCCATCACCTGGTATAGATCAACTAACACGGTCATTATAAAAGTGTTTAAACTACCAAATACATTTACTTGCACATATTTCAGAATCAGAATATTAGATATTTCATAATAACATAATATATGTTTGTGAATATTACTAATTAAAAAAGTAAAAACGAAATAAAAGCGATCCATGTGTCATACAGCGCTATTGTGGCTGTGGTGCATCACATGACAAGCATGACGCGTCGCCATGGAACCAATAACGCTAAACAGTCTAAATTAACTCGCCTAAAAAAACTCACCCTGGGGGCTCAGCTAGTATATTTTAAACTCATGTGTGAAAGGGTTAAGAAGGCTGTGGTTGTTGCATAACATTACACTGTAAAAAATGACCGTGATTTTAATGGTAAAAAACTGTGAAAATGCTACAGTGAAAACCTGTTAAATGGTTAACGGTAAGTTCCCCTACTATATACGGTGAAAAACTGTAATAGACACATCAGACAATTTTATGGTAAAATACCATTTTTGGAAGTGAAAAAGAATGTATAATTTACAGGGAAAAAACGTAAATTGACGTTCCCAGAATTCCCTGCATTACATTTCAGATCTGATGTTTTTGCTTTGAAATAACTGTTTCTTCTTAGTTTTTTTCTTATCAGTTATGTTTATTAGGGTTGTATGTTACAGCTAATGTTGTTAAATTAATGTTTATTGCATATTTCAGTTTCATGAGTGTCACCATGATGGTGTTTAGTGTTTGTGTGAATGACATTGTGCACCTTCTATATATATATATATATATATATTAGTATTGGCCTTCTCAGTTTGTGGAAAAGCTGCTTGTGGTGAGCTTTGGTTCATCATGTGATTTTTCTCATCACCACCTGATTTTGATGGTTGTCAGTGTAGGTACAAAACAGATTTCAGAACTTCAATAGGTTGGTACATTAGCATTACATCAGTTAAAAAAAATATGTTTTTTAATTGTAAATTTAACTTAAATCCATAAACCCTAAAACGTTGCTACTGTATTTTTATGGTAAAATTCTGGCAACCACCGCTGCCGTTTTTTACTGGAAATTTTACAGAATTTTTTTTACAGTGTATAGCATAAATGACAAGATAATAATGGAAGAGACACAGCATGTGCGAACCGCTACGGTCGCCACCGTTACACAAGCACGTCGACTGGTCCAAAAGAGCCTCCGGGGCTGTCAGCGCTAATCTGTTCAGCAGCAAACATCTGCTGCTGGCTTGGACCAGGAGTCCCTGATCACACACGTGGAGGCACACGGCACACGCCATATCCATGCATGCGCAAACACTGTGTATTTACTCACACACAATGAGAGGTTAAAGTTCATTTGTGAGTGTGAACCAGCTTATGGACTGACTCCTGGAGGAACGTGAGGAACATTATGGGAAAGCCCCTTTCTAGCCTCACAGGCTGTGTAGAGAGGAACAAAATAATGCGAGCAGATCATGTGGAGAAAGAAACCTGATGGCTACAAGCACCTTGTGAGACTGTGAACCCTGTTCTTGATTCCTCGCAACTTGCGTGTAATAGTTCCATTATCTTCTTTAATAGGGCCATTTTGAAATTGCCTGTTTGTTTACATTAGCATGCGCATTAGCACGGGAACAAAAAATTTGCTTTGACTTACCTTAAATGGACTTTATGTGCTCATTAACATGTGACTGCCCTTATTTCAATGCTCATATCAATTCTTATTTACTATGCTGGAATGCTGAGTTTAACCAATCAAAGCAGAGCTAATTTACATACAGTATAGTGGCCTTAAAGGGATGGTAGCCTTCAAAAAGAGCCTTGCATTTTAAGACGTTCAATAATTGCTTATATTTATGCTGGTATGGTGAGTTTAACCAATCGTAACAGAGCTCATTTACATAGAAATCCTAATTGTACAGTTGTCTTTAAAAATAGCCTTGTTAGTTTTAAAAAGTTCACATAGAGATGTCTTAAAGGTACAGTACAAGACTTGAATTTTAATTTTTGTCTTAAAAAGTTTAATTAGTGCTTATTTAAGATAGTGATATGCGGAAATTAGCCAATTATAACAGATCTCATTTACATATAGACATCTTAAAGGCATTTAAAAACAGCCTTTAAATTTCAGTTTAATCAGGGCTTATTTAGTATCCTGAGGTTAGCCAATCATAACAGCTAATTCACATACAGTATAGAGATCTTAAAAAGTATGGTAGCCTTCAAAAACAGCTTTTAATTTAATTTTAAGACTTAAAAATTTAATAAATGCTTATTTCTGTGCTGGAATGCTGAGATTAACCAATCATAGCAGAGCTCATTTACATATAGAAGTCTTAAAGGTACAGTTGCCTTTAAAATAGCCTCAGTTGGTCATGTACACCTAAGAAACCTTGACTTGCATTATAAATGAACTTCACAGAAAAATACAGGGTGAATCCAAGTAATGTAGGGCACTGATATTTTTTTTTCTTTGTGTATTGCGGTGGAGATCTTTAAATGGTATGGTTAAATGGCAAATGGTGATATTATAAACAACACAGAATGAAAAATGTGTAGGAAAAAATGTAAGGTGAAAAGCATTGGAATTTATTTCCTGTAGTAGACAGAGATTAAACCTTACACTGAACATTTACCCACCTTGTGTTGGTACGGATGACAGTAGGTGGCCCAGTTTGTCACATGTGACTGCGTTTGCTTCAACAACCAAACACTTGACTGTCTGCACACGTCGCCAAACCTGTCAGCGGAGTCTAATTGACATTCAAATGTATGCATGCACCTCCTCAAAATTTGATCACCCCTACCGGGAGGAAGGTATCGTAGGGCTGAGCAGTAAAGGTCTTTCGGCATAAATGACAGACGCCCACATATACAAAAGCATGTATTCGTACACTGCCGGGGAAAAGCACCAGCCCTGGAAGTTACAGCGGCGACTCATTGTGCTTTTGAAGCAAACTCTCGTGCTAAAAAATGTTTTTGGCAAAACCCCTGGCCGCCCCATCAACCGAATTTAGCAGCGCTGTCGTAAGGGATCCAGATTCCCTGCAGCCTGTCAGTGACGTGTCCAGAGTGGGACGGGGACAGCGAGCCTGTCAGAAAAACACATCCTCCTGGACGACAGGCCAAGAGCATTGCGGATCTAGCAATGGCGAGAAAAAGAGAGACAGTCAAAACACAGCGGCGTGACTCCACTGGGGCTTGTGCTGCCATTCTGCTCAGATCTATTTTTAATGCCTCAAACTCCACGTCAGCAAAAGGAATGCATAATTATAGAATCCTGAATAATTCACGAGGGGCTCATTTGAATAAGAAGGCAGTTATGGGAGCCACATATGCGCCGGAAACTTTTCCATTTGTTGTTTGGAATTTTAAGGTAGTGATACCCACCTTTTAAACAGCATTGTCCACATTTCTTGGAGAGGAAATCTATCTATCTATCTATCTATCTATCTATCTATCTATCTATCTATCTATCTATCTATCTAGCAAACATTGTCTGTTTGTCTATCATTTATCTATCATCTGTCTATATCTCTGGTCAAAACCATTTCATAACCCATTCATTTTCCATCATTTTTCTTTTTTGTAAAATTACCACATATCCCGAGGTAAAAAGTCCTTAACGTGATTCCTGCCTGAGTAGAACCTGGATATTTTCCAACAAAATGCACAGTAGGTTGACAACTACTATGTGCTAAAATCTAATAAAGCCCCTCTGATAGAAAAGCTAGCATCACAATAGTCACAAGATGATTTTTACTGATAAATCCCTTAATTCTCACAAGTCGTGAGCCAGCAGACATGAATAAAAACTGTCTGCAAGTTTGTGTGAATATACAAGATGAATGATAACTAAATTAAAGCTTCAGAAAACTTATTTTAGTGCCTGAGGAGAAATAAAAAGAATCTGGAGTAAGTTGTTGCTGAGCAAAATAGATGTCATTCTGACAGTATGATCATAACATGAAGGGAACACTAGATAAGATATTCAAGCTAGTATCAACAATTTTAGCTAAATATTATTCCATTTTAAACATTTTATGATATTAAACATTATTTTAAAAGAATAGTTCACCCCCCAAAAATTAACATTTTCTGAAAATATACTCACCCTCAGGCCATCAATATAGATGGTAGATGAGTTTCTTTCTTCATCAGAACAGATTTGGAGAAATGTAGCATTACATCACTTGCTCACTAGTTAGGGTTCCCATGGGTCCTTGAAATACTTGAAAGTTTGTGAATCTGAAAAAAAAAAAAAAAAAAATCTAAGCCCTGGAAAGTTTTTGAAAATAAACATACATAGATACAGGTCATTGAAAGTGCTTGAATTTATTTTGTGCAAGAAGTTTTCTGGAAAAAGTTCCATATTATTCCCTCCGGTCCGCTAATGTGTTATTTCGCCAACACTTTGTGGCGTATGCATACTAGCTTGCTTGATTTACGTTAGTTACGCGCATTTACGTGTTACGTTAAGTATTTCCCATTTGAGGTACTTTGTGTTGGATGTTGCCATGACGTTCATGCATGCACGAAACTACTACGATGGTACCTCAAAGTTTCACAAACACAGTGTTGAATAAACATAAATAAACATAAAACATTTGTGATAATCTGTTGCCCAAATATTTTATTTAATGTAATGTTGAATTGCTTTGCTTGTTAAGATAGTGTAAACCCATGAGGCAAGAAAAACTTAAAAGCATATTCATATATCTTAAAACTTCTGGTTACATGAGCCTAAGCTCTTTTCAATAAAATCCATACAAAAGTTAATATCAGATCATTTTATAATACAGTGTAGGATGTACCGAATATTCCTGTTTTATGCAAAACAGAAATCCGACAAATAGAATACCAGATCAAAAATATGGCCAAATATGGCCAAAAATAAATGCTTTTTTGCATAGTTGTGTGACGCATGAAAACTGTAACAATGTATCTTACAAGGTAACACAATGTAACCTTGCTCTCACTTGAAATGTATCCCCACATTAAATCCTTGAATTTGAGGGTATTTGGACCTGGAAAGTCCTTGAAATGTCCTTGAATTTGAAGTTAACCAAGGTATGGGAACCCTGCTAGTGGATCCTCTGCAGTGAATGTGTGCCGTCAGAATGAGAGTTCAAACAGCTGATAAAAACATCACAGTAATCCACACCACTCCAGTCCATCAGTTAAATGAGTCCATCAATTAAAGGTGTTTTAACTTTAAACGGTCCCTTCTGGCCAAAATCCATAATCCATAGTCCATAATTCATAATAACACTTCCTTCCGTGAAAAAGTCCATCCTCTGTTGTCTTCTCACATCAAAATCCAGCAACATATTTGTTTAGAGCTGTTTTGGACTGTTTTGGCTTGTAAGCGGTGCTTGATCTTGGCAGATTTCTCTCCTGATTCAGACCAGATTACTTTTCCGCTGGAGAAAGCAATATTTTGGATAGAAGACTCATATTTTAGATGGAAGCAATGGTTTGAAGTTAAAAAAAGTCTTAATGATGGATTTATTTCTTACACACATGCAGCTTTTTGCTTCACAAGACATTAATTGATGGACTACAGTGGTGTGGATTATTTGTGGATTATTGTGATGTTTTTATCAGCTGTTTGGTTTGGACTCTCATTCTGACGGCACCCATTCACTCCATTGGTGAACATATGATATATATATGATATGAGATGCTAGCGCTAACAAGCCATAACTGATGAAAATAACCGTCATTTTTACCCTTCCGGTCAAATATTACGCTGCAAATATCATTAACAGCTTTAACTTGTCAATGCTGGCAAGTGACCATGGTATAAGCGGGATAATGCATGGCTAGCTGTGCATTATCCGTTACATATTACACTTGTGGATGTGCCAATATAGCCATATCTCACGTCTACGAGTGACATTGTGTTTATACAACAGTTTGACGGCACGAGTGTATAAACACAAAAATAACAATGGAGTGTCTTTAAAAGCCCTCTTTTGTGTAGAACTACTTCCTTCTGGCACGGATTCAAATCTAAAGTTGACAGTTTAACAGCTGAGCCCAAGCTTCCGTTACTAATTCCAAAACGTCACTTTAGAACTAGTAATTAAGGAATGTTGAGTTGCTTCATTAAAAGCTTATTGTATTACTAAAAGCAGTGTATTATGTGTATGAGAGAGAGATTGACTGAGTGATCGTGATTACCTGCATCTGATCCAGCATTCATTCTTCAGATCTCATATTCACACAATAAAACATTAGTTTGAATGTCCGATAGGCTCACACTGTCCTTTCATCTGTTAAGGGTGATTCCTGATGACAGCACTTCTCAATGCATTTGTTGGCTGCATACAAGTTTTTTGAAAGAAAAAATAACTTCCTTGTTCAAAACAGCGTTTTTGTATTTTTTCAATGTAAAAGTCTTTACTGCTGACTCGTAAAACAATCTCTTGTCACCATCTAATGGCAGAACACTGTAACTAAAATCACAATCATGAACACACACACACACACAGTTTCCTAATACTAATATTATTTATATAAAATATTATTTTTGAATAATAATATTTATTAAACAACAACAACAGCCAGCATAAAAGTTGCTAGGCAATTCAGTTATAAGTACAAAGGTAGCGCTCTGATATACAACATTGGAGTTACTTAAATATGATGAGATTTTGCCAAAGCTATTTGCTCTGGAACAAATAATAGATTAATGAGACCAAAGACTGCCAGTTAGATTTACTCAAAACAAATTATATCTCATGTTTAACCACTAGACATCAGAGCCAGCTGCAAATTCCAGAAAATCTGGCCGAAGTGAGGCGGCGGGTTCATGGCCGCTGATGCACTGGAGCTCACATCTCTGAAAACGTGTATGTGTATGTGTATATATATATATATATATATATATATATATAGCTATTGACAACTGCAATATACATTAAGGCATACATTAACTCTTGGATCAAGGTGAATATTGTGTTTTTGACCATTATTATGATGTGGACAGGAGCTCTTTTAATTTTATTGATCGGGAAGGCACACAAAGACTAAAATCGATATCGAGCGAGTGGTCGCCCTGTCGTCAGTCATAAGCAGAGCCTCCACCAAGTGTTCTTGAATTCTTATTAGAGCAGATGAAGCGCATACAAGGGTTTCACCGAGCATTTACCCCATTGCATGGCTTTTTTCTGCTTTTTGATAAGGCCATTTCTTCTGCCCTTGAACTTAATGCGCTCTATCTCTGCGATACTGTCATGCGAGTATGACGTCTGACTGTGATATGTTCTCCACATATATATTTTGTGCTAATGTCTTTGTGTATTATCATAACTCGCTGGAATAGGTCACAGCGCTCAAAGTGCATGAAACTCTTTTCCTCTTGAGTCTCATAAACAGAGGGCTTTGATTATGAGAAAGGACATGAGTGATGTTTTTTTTGGTCATTTTTGGGGTATTTTTGCTCCTGTTTTCCCTCATTATGAAATTTTATTTATTTCTAGTCGCTGACCTTTGATGATTGAATTCATACTAATGGTTTTGCCCAAACACACACACACACACACACACACACACACACACACACACACTCTGTTGGGTTTGCCGTCAAGTGTCATTATTGTTTAATTAGCTGCGGCTGACATTTGAATGATATTCCCTCCCTTTCTCGCCCCTGAAGTGTGCAGGGCGTTACCGTATAATATGTCCCATTTGGTGCACCCTATATCAGAGGTCACCAATTAGCAGTTTGCAGTCCAGATCCAGACCTGGGACTGGTTCTACCCGGACTGTGAATCGTTTATCATAAATTAATGTAATTATAGCAGGGTTTTTTTCCTCCACATGGAGAAGCTGAAGCTGATATGGATTATATATTTGGTCTATACAATTCTCATGGTGAACAATATATTTTACATTATTCACTCATAAATATCATTAAAGAGTCACACCACATGACATTTTACAAACTTGTCTCATCCTAAAAGGTCAGATCTGATATTTTAAGAGACTTATTGACTATTTTTGTGCAAGTTTGTGCGTGTTGGTTGAAGCACATAACTAATTTGCTGCAAAATATTTTTCAGATATTAATAACAAAACTACTTCACTGCTTAAAATGTTTTTCTAAAATAAATAATCAAAAATACTGACAAGCTGCTTAAGGTTTTCTTAAATATGAAAAGAAAGAATTTCTTCTTTTTTTTTTAAAGAGTTTTTTTTTATTACTTTTTCTTAATCAGTAGATTTGTATCACCCTGACAATTTCACCTTTTCTTATTTTTCATATCAAAATGAATTTCATTTAAGAAAATAAAACCATGTTCATTATAGAAGGCGTATTTAATTCACCATTTTTTGTTTTGTTTGTGTGTGTCTTATTGAGTACATATTTTTCAAGTACGGATTTTCTTAATGTTTTTCTAAGAATTAATAATCAAAGATAATGGCAAACTACTTAAGGTTTTCTTGTACGAAAAGTAAGAATTTTTAATTTAATTTAATTTGATTTAATTATATTACTTTTTCTTATCTTTTCTTATTTTACTGCTATTCTTTTCTTATTTTCACTTTTTCATTTTTATATTAAAAAATAAAAGGTGTTCTGAAGGTACTCTATGTATGAATTGCATTTTTAATGTATTATTGAATAAAAATAATAATTAGGTACTTTGCTTAATGTTTTTCTAAGAAATCAAAGATAATCAAAGATAATAATGACAAGGTCAGTAGTAAGAATTAAATGTTTTTAACTGGGCTTTCTCTTAATTAAAATATCAAGACAGCTGTTTTACTCTTGTTTTTTTTCATATAGAAATCAATAGTGTATATATTTGTCATAGACCATAATACAGTAATTATACTAGTAAGTTCAGTTTATCTGCCACTTATTGCTTCACACACAAGAATATAAATGAACAGCCCAGGCGTAAAAATAGCATTCGCTGTTCTGTCTCCTCTTCAGCAGTGGACAGTTTTGCACTCCATCTTAAGACTCTTCAAAACCAGCCATTTTTCCACAGCTCATAAAGGGCCATTGAGTCACATGAGAGCAGAGGTTGTTCAGGAGTGTCTGTTGAGTGTCATCAGGGACGAGGGTTTGGTAGGAATGAGGTCGGGTTTCTTACCCTGTATTATAAACCAAAAACATTCACAACATCCTCTTTGCAAATCACAGCATTTTCCGTTTATGCCCCTGACAGTTTTCCGATACACGTGCACCTTAAGATATGAAACATTCATTATCTTGTTTCGCACAGGCGTCGAACCCTCCCTATCTACCCAAAAATTCAAACTCTTCTAGGTGCGGAGCAGCAAACAATTTGCTGAATCGTCTTTAGTGGCTTTTGTCTTGTTTGAAAACGCTTGCTCAACAATCACGGAAGGACCCGGGGTGTTTACGCTAAACATTTTTCTTTACAAAGTCCTTGAACATGGTGTAGTATCGAGAAGTGAGGGGAAGCATGAAGCTTAAAGCCTGTAAACATTTAAATCTTTGACTAATAAAATGTTAACCGTGTGGCGGATATTTCGGAGAAATGATTTCCTCAAGCCACCTTGCTGCTCATGCACCATGAAACTCCACGTCACGAGTGATAAAGTAGAAAGGCCTTTAGCTGTTCGCCATCAATTCCTCTCACAGTTTTTCTTATCTGCTGTACCTGATGCTGTTTGTCTTGAGATATGAATGAAGCGTCTCACAGATGCTGGGGGAAACGTGCTTGTGTTTTGGTGTGTAACAAGAAATGGCCTGTGAGAGTGCTTTCCTGATTATATTGTGAGCGAAAACATTGCTCAGCCATGTTGCAGACCAATGATTAGACTAATATTTTTCTTTTAACCTTTTCTTTCTTCTTTTTTTTTCTCTAGGTCTTGTAAAGCTCGGGGTGCACTGTGTCACATGTCAGAAAGTCGCCATAAAGATTGTAAACCGAGAAAAGCTCAGCGAATCCGTGTTAATGAAGGTAAGATTTCATTTTTTGTAGCCTTTTGCTTTGGAAATGTCAGCTTTACACACAAGGACGCTCTCCTGTTCTTTCTCATAGAAATTATTCAGTCCAAAATGGAAATTTTAAATATTTACTCTTGCCAAAAATTAAGTTCATTGCAAAATTCAAAAAGAACCATAAAAGTAGTCAGTGTAAATCATGTGCTATATATTTTAAGTATTCTGAAGTTATATGATAGCTTTTTCGTGAAAAATATTTAAGCCTTTATTCACTGAAAATCTTCCTCTCTGCTACAGCGCTCAAAAATATTTTGCATGTATTCACAAACATTTTTTTGTTTCTTAAGGAAATAATTAAGCCCAAAATGAAATTCTGAATAGTTAATCTTACTTTCTTCTGTGAAACACAAAAGGAGAAATTTAGCAGGATGTTAACGCTGCTCTTTTCCATACAATGAAATTGAATGGCGACCAAGAGCTCTCAAGCTCCTAAATTGAAAAAAAGCACCATGAAAGTAATCTGTGTAATTCATGGACTATATATTTAAAGTATTCTGAAGTTATATGATAGCTTTGTGTGAAAAACATTCAATTCATGTCGTTATTCACTGGAAATCTTCCTCTCTGCTGCAGCTCTCAAAAAATATTTTGCATGCATTCACAAACATTTCTTCATTCTTAAAGAAATAATTAAACACAAAATTAAAATTTTGAATAGTTACTCTTACCAAATTCTTTTAACCTACTTTCTTCTGTGAAACACAAAAAGAGAAATTTAGCAGAATGTTAACACTGCTCTTTTCCATACAAAGAAAATGAATGGTGACAAAGTTCCTTCAAGCTTTAAAAATGATTTAAAAAAGTGCCATAAAAGTAGCCGGTGTAAATCATGTGCAATATACAGTATTTAAAGTCTTCTGAAGTTATATTGGAAAAAAAGGTTTTAAAAAAGTATTACATTTAAGTTATTTACTAAAAATCTTCCTCTCTGCCACAGCTCTCAAAAATATTTTGTATATATGCAAAAATTTGTCTACTTTCTTAAAAAAATGAAAGTTCTGAATATTTGCCCTTACCAAACTATTTTTAACTTACTCTCTTCTGTGAAACACAAAAGGAGAAATTAAGCAGAATGTTAACGCTGGCGTTTTCCATTCAAGTCAAATGGTGACCAAAGGCTCTCAAGCACCTAAAATGACAAAAAGCACCATAAAAGTAATCTGTGTAATTCATGCACTATATATTTTAAGTATTGTGAAGTTATATGATAGCTTTGTGTGAAAAAGATTCAATTCATGTCGTTATTCATTGAAAATCTTCCTCTCGGCCATAGCTCTCAAAAATATTTAGCATATATTGAAAAATATTCATGAAGTCCAAGATGAAATTCTGAATATTTACTCTTACCAAAGTCTTTATTACTTACTTTCTTCCATGAAACACAAAAGGAGAAATTTAGGAAAATATTAAGGCTGTCCTTTTCCAAGTCAATGGTGACAAATTTCTCTCAAGCTAAAGCACCATGAAACTAATCAGTGTAAATCAAACGCTGTATATGTATATATATTTCAAGTCTTCTGAAGTTATATGATAATTTTGTGTGGAAAAAAAAAAAAAAGATGTTATTCAGTGAAAATCTTCCCCTCTGCCGCAGCTCACAAAAATATTTTGCATATGTTGAAAAATATTCATTCTTTCTTAAAGAAATAATTGTCCAAAATGAAATTCTGAATATTTACTCTTACTGAAGTCTTTATTACTTTCTTCCATGAAACACAAAAGGAGAAATTAAGGAAAATGTTAACGCTTTTCCATACAATATATTTTCCATACAATATAACTCACTGACGACCAGTTTCTCTCAAGCTCCAAAAATGACAAAAAGCATCATGAAACTACTCAGTCTGAATAAAAAAAGCTATAAATTTCAAGTCTTCTGAAATTGATAGTTGTGTTTGAAAAGAAAAAAAAAAAGGTTGTTATTCAGTGAAACTCTTCCCCTCCGCTGCAGCTCACAAAAATATTTAAAAAAGGTCCCAAATGAAAATTCTGTTTTTCTATGAATATTTATAATTTATAATCTGAATATTTATAAGGTTATAAGGAGAAATTTAGCAGAATGTTAACACTGCCCCTTTCGATACAATGAAAGTGAATGGTGATCAAAAAGCATCAACAGTGAACAATGACAGAACTTTCAATTTTGGGTGTTTAATGCTTTGATTTTCTGCATCATCTTTATCCTAAAGTCAGTCCAAAATAAAGATAAAACAAATGAATTAATGAATAAACAGCGCTATGTAACCGTGTAATGTTATTTACTGCCTGTAAAACTATATTCTGGGTAATAGTTGGCTCATAATGATCTCCTCTGATAAAAGCAGTCTAGGGAACACAGAGACTGAAACTGGAGACGAAAGATCCTGATTAAAGATAATTGTCTTTCAAGGGAGGTGTATTAAAATATGAGATGCTTGTTATTATTTGGAAATGGGGGCAAGCTTGTAGAAAGCCTTAATATTAGAATATCCCCAAATACATATGCTTAAAATGTATAATTTTGGAATCAAACCTAGAGTAACTGTTTTCTTTTTGCTTCAGTGGATGTTAATGAGGAAGGGATTTGGCCAGGGAAGAGCAGTAATAAATAAACTCAGCAAGATTAGAGACCTTAAACACTGCAATTCTTTCAGATATTTGCACATTTGAGGTTTCGCCAGAAGGCAGAGACCCAAATTAAGATCTTGCTGGAAACAAGCAGCACCTGAGGCTCAGAGACTTATGGTTTTTGTAGGACTGCCAGCACAATACACACCAGTTATGTTTTTAATAAAATTTTAAGATGAATACTCTGTAGAATACATACTTGATATGCATTTACACATATAATGTACATGCTTACTGATCCTAAACTTCTGAACAGTAGCAGTGTTACTTTAGTATAATTGAAATATAATTATAGTTATTATTATAGCTTTAATATTTTATGTTTGTTTTCATTTTTGTATTTTCAGTTTTCAGTTAAATTGTAAAGATTTAGCTTTTTTGTCATTTATATTCATGATTTTTTTCTATGTATATATAGTTTTTATTATGATTTATTTTATTTTATTTATTATGTTTTGTTTATTTTAGTATATTAAGTTAAACTAAATGAAAATGAGAATTTAAAATTATTTTAGTAATGTAAATGTTTTTATTTTTACTTTTTTTTTTAAGTTAACTATAATACCCATGCATTAAACTGAACAAAAGAATAAAAAAAACAAAACAGAAATCACCTGAAATCTTTTTCTTTTTTTTTAATCACTTTTGTTCAGTTTAATACATGTTCAAAGATATATAAATACCATTACTATGGCACATGGGCCAAAAATCCATGACATTACCATTTTACCTTGTTCAGAAAACATTGAAATTCTTTAATGCACATTTTCCACTCTGAATCTAGCAGTTCATTGTTCAAGCACAGCTCTCTGATCACGGCAGCCAATCAGAACCCCTCACAGAGCGAACAAACCCCGTATCTGAGTCTCAGCACCAGCACCGCCACATGAACTCCAAACGACCCGCCTGCAATGAAGACAATTCAGCTCATACTAATCATATGCTCCTCAGGTCTAAACAGTCTGTGTTTACATTATCATTTATTCCACACTTCACATAAATAATGCATGCACCGCCTCGTCTGAACTTGAAGTTTAATGCGACTACAACAGATATTACAATTTCCAGTCGTTGTTTTCACGGAATTATTTCAGTATGAGGTAAAAGTCAATTCGAACAGCCACCAATTTATCTCCACATGTGTTTGAGAGATGAGGGGGTGGATTGTCAGGGTTATTTTGGACAGCGGCCTTCGTTTCGAAGCGTGTGTGTTTGTGTGTGACTTAGTGTGCTGTCTAACTCTTGGCTTTGACATTCTCATTGTCGTCCTCCTGTCACCGAGATGAATATGGGCTATCCCAGCACCTGTCTCTCCTCTCATGCCTGCGCCTCCAGACCAGCATTGCAAATGTCACCTTTTTAAATGCAAATGTTGCATTCTCTGTTTCCATCCTGGCACCTCGATCCGGACGCTGTGTACTGCTGGGAATGAGATTCTCACAGTCATTCTCTGGAGTGTCCACACCTCTGATTTTGTATAGAGGACGTAACCGCATGAAGTCCACACAAGCACACGTGGCCAAACTCACAGCAGCCGTGTTGAAGGATTATAAGAAAGAGGATTAGATAAAAAAAAATGATGATGTTATGGAAGCTATGAGCGTTAGATAAGGATTTCAATTTGGGCTTAAAGAAACAGTTCACCCAAACATGAATCTCGCTTGACTCGAATAACTCAATAATTTTGGTTTGTTTATCATACAAAGCTATCATATAGCTTTAGAAGATTTGAAATATGTAATATAGACCAATGTTATGATACCTTTATGTGTTTTCACATCCTTTGTTATTTTAGTAACATTTATATATCATTGTAGTATTTATAAATTTTTTGAATTAGATTTTTATAGGTTCAGTAGTTTTAGTAATTTTGTTAGCGTTTGTCATTTTTATTATTATTTTTATTTAATTTTTTTGTGTTTTTTTTTTTTTAAAGTTTCGGTTATTTTAGTACCTTAATATTTATATACCATTATAGTATTTATTAATATTTTGAATTAGATTTTATGTTTAGATTTTCAGTTTTAATTTAAATTATTATTATTATTATTATTATTATTATTATTATTATTATTATTTCAGTTTTAGTAATTTTAGTACTTTAACTTACATTTATTTATTTCAGTTAGTTGCCAAGACAACAACATTGTTTGGACTTTTTCATGTAATATTTATTTTATATATTTATTTCTATAATTTCTAATATATATATATATATATATATATATATATATGTATTTAAACATACTATACTGAATATACTAGCGCTTTCAAAAATAGCAGGTAATACTGCATTGTGAACACAATCTGTATGTGTGTGTGTGTGTGTGTGTGTGTGTGTGTGTGTGTGTGTATATATATATATATATATATATATATATATATATATACAGTATATGTCATTTTTTTTTTTTCAGTTACAAAAAACATTTTTCTATAGTTTTAGTTAACAATAACACTGGAATTCTTCAGTCCCTCCCCACATTCATTGTATGAAAAACAGCAACTTGGCCATTCTGCTAACCTTCTCCTTATGTAATTCCTGGATAAAAAAGTCACAGTTTCTCAACAACAAAAAGTGATTCTAACTCATTTACATTTTTTGTGTGAACTGTCCATTTGTTTATTTATTTAGTTAGTGACCATGACGAAAGGATACACTGACGTTTTTTGTCATTGTGTTTTTCTCAACTGTGACAGAACTGACTTTAAGGTAACTTCATAATAATAATAATAAAAATACCCAAGATGGTGAATGGCAGTATCAATAAAAAAGTGGTTATATTTAATTAAAATGTACTCTTTTCCCATTAAATGTGTTAGCTATGTGTATTGTTAAGCTTACTAGAGCATCACATTGTTAGCTTAGCAACATACTATCAATTGTGAGTCTCGTGTTCTTCATGTGAGGAGTGCTGACTTGTGTGGTGTGTGGAGTTGCTGCCAACGTAAAGCATTTCAAATCACTCGCTTTTATTTTTTTTAGCCTACCTCGGAAGCTAGCTGACTGTGTAAACACTATATAGCAATGCAGCTCATCATGTGGCTCTGGAACAAAGCTGGTGTTTGATAGCGAGTGTGTAACTGATGGTCTCTGTGATTGAACATGAGGGTATAGTGTACGTGTGTGAATGCGAGTGGGATGTGGCGTATTGTTGAGGCCTAAGGGAATATTTAACATTTGTAACTCCCGAGATTATAGAGTTTACATTGACTCATAGCTACACATACACACCGTAGTCTGCAGAAAGCAGATAAGTCCCTGTGTGTGTGTGTGTGTGAGTGCACATATATAAATATACATATGCTTTTCTTCATGTGAGCGGTTCAGTGCGTCCCTAAAAACCAGAGGTTTAATCTAGATTTCAGGCAAGTTTCAAAGTCGACCGAGTAAATAGATTAGCATTAGCGTCTTGGGGTTTAGAGGGATAAGAAATGCAAACACACAAATGTAAACACGCACCGGAGTGTATTTGGTCTGGGAGTTTGAGTCATTTATTTTAGAATTGGATGCTAGTGTACTGCATATCGCACAGTATACACTGTATACTGCATACTTTTGCACTGCAGTATTTAAACATACTATACTGAATATACTAGCGCTTTCAAAAATAGCAGGTAATACTGCATTGTGAACACAATCTGTGTGTGTGTGTGTGTGTGTGTGTGTTTTGAGCACAGCGAGTGGCTAGTCTGAACATCAGCGCTCTGATGATTGTGCTTCCTGTGAGCCCTGGGCCTGATTAAAGCTCATTATCCACGGTAACTCGCTCTCTCGCTCTCCTCTACTGACACTGGCATCAAAGAGACACAACCAACAGAACGATAGAGGGAGAGAGAGAAACAGGGAATAGATGGATACAGATAAGGAGACCAAGAGGAATGGAAGGAGAAATGCAGTTATATAGACTGTGAGATAACGTATGTGAGTCAAAGCACTATTTTTGATTTTCCGTAACACTGGCTCTTATACGATGTTGGATGCATTAAAGTGAACGTTCCAGAACCACTCATGCTGGTTTTATACAGGACATTGAATAACTGCCATTGTATTTTAGAAAGAGAGTCCCTCACAAGGCATTCATCATATTTTGGGGTCCTTGGCCTCAAAAAACCTTGTTGAGCTCATGTGATTCATCCTCTGATTCAGCTGCTTGTCGTAGGAGAAGGAACACTACAGTATATCGCAACAAACAGAACAGAGAGTTCCAAGCAATTTAATCGCTGTCAGTGCAAATGCACCTTTGCCGACACCTGGTTATAATTCAAGTGATTGAAACAAAATGAGGTGCAGCTCTTCTTCTTATGCAGTTTGCAACACAGAACTTTCAGCCCACTGAACTCCATTATGATGTAGAACTGTAGACCTCTCAGCTACTGATGTGGCATGTTGAATACTTGATTCGCTCCTCAAGCAGTCATGCACTCTGTTCCGAAATGAATTATCCCCACAGAAAAAAGCTGAGACAGATTTTCCCGTTGGGTTTGCAGATCTGTGCTGTGCACTCGTGAATCAAATAGCTATAGATTCCAGCATTGCTTCTACCCTAGTAGAGCCTATCATGCTCTGAACGGGGTATTAGATGCCTTTTGCGAGGCATAAATCATCCCACAATCTGCACCGTCTCCTCTTGGCTTCTGCTGGTATTGATTTGAAGCGTCTAGTGACTAGCGTTCAATATCCATTCTGATCTTAGAACAGAGGTACCAGTTCAGGTGGCTCCTTGCAAAGGCTGTTGGTTTATTTTATTGTTTTGACCAGGATGCCCTCGATGAACTATTGGAAGACTTCCGTTATCATTTGTGTTATTTTAGGCTGAGAGGTTATGCCACTTACCAATTGAGAAACCAGTGTTTGATGGATATGAATGTGTAAAATCATTTGGAGGGTATGGAAAAAGCCAGATGATGCAATGTCGTAAACTGGCACAAGTGGACCTGTCGCCATTCCCACTGCCTACGTCAATAGTTTCCAATTCCAGTCCTTGCATACCACCACTCTGCATTATCACTGCAGACATTTGTTCTATTCGACCGTAAGTGCCCTGCGAAGTGGACATCACAGGATATTCCACCATGATTCCAGTTTGAAGGGAGCACACATGTTCCATTCAAAGGGCATTAAAGTGTGCGAGATATGAATTTAATTTGTATTTATTTACAGATGTATACTGTATGTCACATTTCACACTTCTTTAAGTTTTGTCTATGTTTGAAGACACTTCAGGCAGTGGCGTAGAGCAAATCCATGAACGATTATTCCGAAGTGAAATAAACTTTGACAGATTTCCTGTGCTCAGGGAGTAGGGAGCAAAGAACACTGTGTAGGGACCATGTCAATCGGAACACAGTTCATGCATGGAGCTCTCTTCTAACAAGCTGGTTATCTTAATCATGAAATGCAAAATATGCAGAGTGGTGGTACGTGAGGACTGGAATTGAGAACCATGTAGCGTTTGGACAAATCAGACACACATTTAGTCATTATATTTAATGAATAATTCAGGAAACCCTCTCATTCCACAAACAAATTGTGAGGGTCTTTGGACCCTTCTCCTGGAAGAGCACCCTAAAAGGCTCAGTTACCAGGGAAACCATCTGATAAGACTGTTTTATTGCTCAAAAGTATGTGAGATGCGAAGTGCAGTAAGAACAGGCTCTTATGAAAACCACTCCATGCCCATAAAAACAGAACTTTCCTCCCTTTTAATTCATAGAAAACCATTCTTTGAATGAACATACATATCCTTCAGGTCATTGTGTATGTTATTATTCTTCTTGTATATGTTCTTGTGTATTGTATCCTGTTTTATGCACGCTTATAATATATCACTAGTTAATATCACTTTAACTGTATCATGTTTGGTCTCTATCCATTCGTCTTCGGATGATTGAATTGAGAGTGTATATTTTATGTCGATAACTATGCAACATGGAAGAATCTTTAGTAGTTTGTGCATTAACCCAGGCGAATTACCTATGCAAATTACCATGCATGGAAACAAAGAGCCATAAAACTTTCCCTCCAAAGTCCAGGGCTCCAATTGGCTCTTTGACATCCCAGAGGCGTGACCTCCGAAGCAGATAAAGCTCTCACGTAAGTGACGCCCCGTCCAGTCGGCGGTTCTGTAGATCCTAAGAGGATGTGGAGGATGTAAGCTAAAACTCTTCTGAACACTTTAGGTTTTGTGCCAGGCCTTGAGGCCTTGTCTTTCCATTCAACCAAGCTCCTTGGACCTCAGCAGATCTCTTTTTCTTAGCTCTTTTTTTTCCATTTTCTACCTGGAAAGAACATTTCTACCTCAGAACATCTTTGGAATTCATCACTCTTCACCTGGAAGAACGTGATCGGGACTCCAAAACCTTAAAACCATTAAGACTTTCATCTGAGACTGCATTCTGGACACTCGACGCGACCAAAGGCAGTGCAAGTATTGTACGTTTAACTAAACGAAACAGAGGTTATTAGTACAAGTTATAGACCCCGTTATAAACGGCGCTGATGGTTTTACTCAGGTGGATGACTTTCTCCATAACTGCATTCTATGGCTTTCCTGATGGTCTCATCCATCAACTCTCATTAGCCCTTTCCCCATGTATGAGTGATTGTATGTTTGTTTGTTAGTTTGTTTGTTTGTTTGTTTGTTAGACTAATCTGCATTAGTGTTTAGTTAATAAAGGTTGTGTGCACAAATTACATCAGTTTCTGATTCTGCTTTGCATATTTAATGTCCCTTTACGATCCTGATCCTTGCTACATGCTCTAATGCATTAATACTCAGGAAAGTATTTTCTGTGGCCAAGAAAATATCCTTTCTTAGAGTTGATATGAACTTAAACTGAATGTTCGCTGGACGAACAGATTAGCTGATGGCAATTTAATTCTGCGATGGTTATTACTGTCAGCGATATAAATAATTGTAATTAATCATAGTTAATTGTAATTATTTATATACAATTCCCTTTTAAGCAAATTTGCTACACCATTGGCCTGTATCATTGGTTGGAAAACCACGTTCATGAAGCAACCAAAAAAAAACAAAACATGCACATTTTCCAAGTCTCCTTAATTAAGCACAAGAGCCCTGCATTTCAGCCCGGGCCCAACGGGCCTCGACTTTTTTACACTCCTAGGGCCGGGCTTCGGGCCAATTTTCACGTTATAGTTCAGACGCAGGCCGGGCCTCGGGCCTGTTTTAGGCTTCGCCTTATTTTTATATTTTAGACATCCATCAATTAGTGATGAAAAAAATTTCCGCGCTGGTGGAAACAACACGAGACCATTCTGCCATGACTGAGAGTGGCTCAACGGTGTTTAGTGTCCCGCAGCAGCAGCATACTGTCAGCGCAGCTGAAGAGTTCTGCGTTCAAATGCACACAATAGGCTAAAGCTTGCCGCAAAGCCCCAGCAAAAGTAATTACCATTAATGTGTCAGGGGGAAACAGTAAGGAGATATTTGTATTATTTACTAATATCAACTGTGTTTTCAGAGTCCGTGTCGCAAGGATGAAATTGCCGATCCTGACTCGCCATCTCTTCGTTAGACGCGCCTTTAGAGAGAAGTGCATCTTTACGGATTATGATTATAATGAAAGAGTTTTTGTTTTCGATTTGTTTTATTTGGTTAAGTATCACTTTAAAGCTTCCTATAGATATATTTGTCATGCCTGGTCGGAGTCGGGGCGGTAATTCTGATAAGCTGTCAGACACGGGCCGGGCTAGGACCTGAGCGTCTCAGGCCAGGGCCGGGCTAGGCCCTATTTTTGAGGCCCGTGCAGGGCTCTATTAAGCACACCTGATTCAGGTAATCAGTCCATTGGTAGAGACTCCAAGACCTCAAAGGACGCATGCCAAATGACAAAGGAGACATGCAAAATTTGCAGGAATGTGGTTGGGAACCACTGGCTATGTCATGGAAACAAAGCCGTTGTAACGCCAAACCTCGTCATGGAAGTACAAAGCCATTGTGTTTACAACTGTGACAATGTTCACTTATTAGAATCAACCGAATGATGGATTTTAAAAAGTATGTGGAGTTCACAGCGTAGATTCTGCACCATTGTTGCAGTAAACTTGCATGACATTCTTGAGTAAATGATTTATTGGTTGCACACTAGTCTGTTGGTGTAGGGACATCAACATTACATTTTCACACTCCTAACATCTTTAACTTTCACACCATAATGCTGAACTAATCTAACTGTGGTTGGTGCTATAAGGTTTGGGTATACTTCACTTTCCGCATTGCGTTCCATCTTGTGCACAGCCACATCTTTACAGCTTTCACACTGTAAAAAATCCAACTTTTGAAAAGTTCTACTAGCAAATGTAAAAAAGTTGCCTGAACAAAGAGTTTTTAGTAGGAGAAGTCAGTTTAATTTTTTGCGTGAACCGAACAAAAATACTCTTAACATGTCGCTAGAAAACGTTTTGTTTACTTTAGATACTCAAGTATTTGTTAACAACATATTCAAATGTTCTCCCAACTTTTCAAATTCAGTCATCTGAACAAACAATTTTACATTGAACACATCATTAGACGAACTAAAGATTTTAAGTCGGTTGCTAGTTCAGTTAACTTAAGTTGAGTGCAATAGGTTGCCTTATTTTTTGAGTTTTTTTGTTTTTACAGTGCAAAGTATACTCAAGTGCAGATGGACGGGCTTGACAAATGTGCAGTACCAACTACTTGACTCATTCGGTCTCAACATTCACCGTGCGTCTGCGCTGTTGTACGCGTACATGGTCACAAAAATTGGGCTGCATGCAGACAATGTGCGCGGATGTCCATGGACACTTCTCATGACGAAAACTGCATCATGATAACAGTGCGTAGACTGTTGCGGAAACACAGACGGCCAAAGTAGTCTTTGGGCTTTACATGTCATCAGATGGCCAGTTGGCCTGTTCGTGGTTAATGAAAGCTGCAGTGGAGTCCAGACCTTCTGCCATCACTCTTAAGGTCTGGCTCCACAAGAACACTTTAGTTCCAACTCCGTTCCAACAAATCTACAGTACCTGTAGGTGATCAGGTGATCCTAAACACTGTGATTGGCTAGTTCAGGTGTATTTCATTAGGGTTAGAGCTAAACTCTGCAGGGTGGTAGCTGTCCAGGAAGAATATCTCTAAACATCAAGTATTTAGAGATTACCTTGATACTTCGAATGTGGAGAAGAACACAGTTGGATTCATTTTAAAATAGGAATGCATGCACAAAAATGGAAAATGAGTTGGGAGCGGCAGATGTGAAGTGAGTGATGTGAACTGTGAGAGGGAGAATGGGAGAGAGAGAGAGAAACAAGGAAATGGGATGGAGAGGTCTGTCGAGGCTGGAGTAATTGCCCCCTGAAGCAAAAAATTGAGGCGAGAACAGGGTGAGGGGTGGGGGTGGGTAAAGCATGACCTTGCACCCCATAACTCCTGCAATCATACAGATAGATGGAGAGAGAGAACCTAACATCAGCCTACAATGCCAAAAAAGAATGAATTAAGACAAGAATAGCCAATGTTGGGAATCATGGCTGTTTGACATGTTTCGTGTCAATATTCCTCAGTGCGCTGAACTACATCCAAGTGTCATGCTACATTGGTACCCCCAATCCAGTGTTGTGTGAAGGTCAGGAAAAAACTCATTCAAGAAAAACAGACTTTCAAGAAAAAAGTCAAGATAAAATGTTGAGATAAAACTCAGTAAATTTCAAGAATAAAGTCGTTATGTTTTGAGAAAAAAACTCTTTAAATTTCGAGAAAAAAAAGTCTAAATAAAATATTGAGAATAAACTCATTAATTTACGAGAAAAAAGTCGTTAAATTGCAAGAAAAAAAAGTCGAGATAAAATGTTGAGAATAAACACACTTGTGTCATGTTCATTTCATCTTGTTGGATAGTGTTATTCAGTGGCAGAGGTTGGAGAGGAATGCACTGGGGAGTAGCGTATAATACAATCGACTGGGTTCGAGTCCATCTTTTGCCAAACTCGCTTTTCTTCCTTTTCTCATCACATATCACATTGGAAAAGTGGAAATCAGTTGCTTAACGAGTGTTTAATAATAATATATTAATTAGGGGTAGGCAGGCTATAGGGAGGGCTTTGTTGTCCCAATAAGGCAGCATCTGTTTAATAATTTGAATAAATAAAATCATTGTTATTAAAATCAATGTTATTATTGCATCCTGTTAATGTACAACAATACTGATGTGCAAATAGTATCTGCCACTATTTATAAGTATAAATAGTGTCTAATTAGCTACTATTTACACTTATTGCAAAGATCTGCTACTTTTACATAACGTAAATAGAATGGCTATTTTCACTTAGTGTAAATTCCACATATCTAAAATGCTGCTGTTGTCACTTCAAATACGACCAGTGGATGACTGAACAGCGCTGTGAGAAGCGTTCGAGTTTGGAGCAGAGCTCTCCGATACAAACCACAGACTCTCCGTGGTGATTTAAACACGTTTAAAGGCAGATGAAACCACGCTGCCATTCTCAACAACACTGACGCGGAAAACAGGAGAAACACTGTGTGACAACAATGCAGTTAGAATACTTTTCAATCCACAAATTAATATTTACAATGGATTTACTGTAGTAACACTAAACCTACCTAATTACTACATTATAATTAAACACTCGTTAAGCAACTGATTTCCACTTTTCCAATGTGATATATGATGAGAAAAGGACGAAAAGCCAGTTTGGCAAAAGACAGACTAGAACCCAGTCGAACGTATCATACGCTACTCCCCAGTGCATTCCTCTCCAACCTCCGCCACTGCAGACGCTGAACAACACTGTCCAACGATATGAAATGAACATGACACGAGTATGTTTATTCTTGACTTTTTTTCTCGAAATTTAACAATTTTTTTCTCAAAATTTAACGAGCTTATTCTCAACATTTTTTCAACTTTTTTCTCGAAATTTAACGACTTTTTTCTCGTAATTTAATGAGTTTATTCTCAACATTTTATTACGACAATTTCTTTGAAGTTTAACAAGTATTTTCTCTAAACATAACAACTTTATTCTCTAAATTTAATGAGTTTTATGTCAACATTTTATCTCGACTTTTTTCTTGAAATTTAATGATTTTTTTTTTTTTTTTTATTGCTTGGCCCTAATCCAAGCAATTGGATTACTATTAAATAGATTACTAATACATTTCTTAAATATCATTTTTTTTTATTTTAAATTTTTGTGAGGATAAAAAAGTAATTGTAGCCATCAATTTAGACCTGGAGGGTGGGAGAGATTGGTGAGACAAGGGTCGCGTAATAACGTTGAATATCATAATTACAGGAACTGGGGAGAAAACAGTAAGGTAGCCTCAGGGAATGGAAAAAAGGAAGTAAAAATAGTTGTGTTAATAATTTTCAAGACGTTAAACAGGCCATATAACGGGCCATATGGGGCCTAATGGGTAAAGAGTTGGACTTATAACCCAAAGGTCGTGGGTTCGAGTCTCAGGTCTGGCAGGGATTGTAGATGGGGAGAGTGAATAACCAGCACTCTCTCCACCCTCAATAACACGACTGAGGTGAGACCTTTGAGCAAGGCACCGAACCCCCAACTGCTCCCCGGGCGCCGCAGCATTGGCTGCCCACTGCTCCGGGTGTGTGTTCACTACTGTGTGTGTGCACTTGGATGGGTTAAATGCAGAGCACAAATTCCAAGTATAGGTCACCATACTTGGCCACACACCACTTCCCTTTCCCTTTCCCCATATTAATTTCAGAAATTAATCAATTCTTTTCCCAGCTCTAAAATAAGTGTAAACATACACATACATGGATACAAAGTATTGATGCAATATTGTTCAGCCCAGCACTAGACTTAACCTGAAGCATATACAAATACACGAAGTGTGTACTGTATATTTTTTTGGGGTTGTAGATTTGTAAGCTTTTGAATGTGCATGATTATGTGAGCCATTTATTCCTCATGTGACAGAAAGATGAGACGTCCGGAAAACATTCCTTGGGAGAGCAAGAAAAAAGCATCAAACGGAGTAGGAAAAATAAGTAATTGAGAAGCTAAAAGCTACAGCTTGATGGAGGGAATGCAAAAAAGGAGAAGTTTTCCAAACAGCTCAAATGAAAGAGTGGGAGTGATAGATGAATCATGGCTGGCTCTAATCAGGTTATCCTGACACTGGGATGACAGTGCAAGCTTCCCCCCCTCCGCGTTCATTTCGTTCCACACCACCAAATGATTATAGATGCTCCCTTCATTTCTCACAGAGCCACAGAAGTGTCTCCCTGCTGAGGATTCCCAGCCTCCTTCCCTCCCCGCTGGATTTCCTCCTCATAAAGACCTTAATGTGCACCCTCAAGTGTTCCACGACTTCTTTCACGGATCTTATTTGTACGTTCGTCTTGTCTACCTCCACCCCCACCTTCCTGCTGCTTTTTTTCTTTTTATGAAATGTGAGACAAAAAAATGCACATATATGTGTAACTTTTGAGCTTTGTATACACAAACAGTTGTAAAATAAGATTAAAATATGTATAAATGTTTATAATGCACAATAATAAAAAGGAATAGTAAAAATAATACTACTTATTGTAAATGACTTGTTCACATCTTCATCTGCAAACTTTATTTTATTTTTAATTATAATTTATCATGGAGTATAGCATGTCATTGCCATGTCATATCTGTTATATGAGGGTTATGTGAGAATTATTTTATTAGTTTTTCCCAGTTACTTTGGGGGCATTTCAATATCTTTCCTATTACAGATTTTTTTTTCTGAAGTCCATGATGTGACCGAATCAATGGAAGGTCATCTGACATTCCACTCTAATTTTGTTCCCCGTTCTCTGTAGATTTTCCTCTGTCCTTGACATGAATTCTAGCGAGTATGGATTGCTCCTTGCTGCACTAAATTGGGAATGGATTTTTGTTTCAAAAGGTTTTGCACCGCTTGAAATGTCAGAGACCAATGCAGTTTCTGAATGTCTGAAATTGCTGAATTTGGTGGGTATTTTTGAAGTTCAGATTAATTTGCAGCTGGTCACTCTAACACAGTAAAACGGCACTGCCATAAACTTTCCCTTTCTCTGTCTATCTCTTTGTGGTCTTGGTGTGCAATTGTGTGTTGCCTCAACCCTCTTTTTTCAAAATGAAACTTGTGTCGCTGTTTTGTTTCATGTCAAGAGACTGCAAAGTCCAACACTTGATAAACGCTTTTACTTTAGAATGATGTAGCTAGAAGTTTAAGTAATTTTACAGAATAATCAATATTTTTTTATCTCTTAAATCACATTCAGAGGTTGCCAGGTCTCTGTATATCCTGCAACTACTGCAACAATTTCTGACATTACCGTAAAATCACTCTCAGTAATGTCTTCACTTCTATTTGTTGTTGCTGCATCATGATGCTGCTCATTTGCATAAAGGTATATTTCTCTCAACCTTGTCAAGAACCTGACATGCTTAAATTGGTTAGGCAATAGTCAAAAATCTCCAACTTTCAATTAAAATGAATGACTTTCCATCGCCTTGATGCTTGAAGTCACTGTCACCATGAACAGGGTGCATTTCTATGGTGTATTTCACCAAACCTTGATTCAGCCTGGGTCTTTACACCATACAGTTTAAAATATTCTTAATAATGAGATCTATTCTTACTCAGATGATGGAAAATACCATATGTGACCCTGGACCACAAAACCAGTCTTAAGTCGCTGGGGCATATTTGTAGAAATAGCTAAAAACACATTGTATGGGTCAAAATTATTGATTTTTCTTTTATGCCAAAAATCATTAGGACATTGAATAAAGATCATGTTCCATGAAGATATTTTGTAAATTTCCTACTGTAAATATATAAAAACTTAATTTTTGATTAGTAATATGCATTGCTAAGAACTGCATTTGGACAATTTTAAAGGCGATTTTCTCAATATTTTGATTTTTTTGCACCTTCAGATTCCAGATTTTCAAATAGTTGTATCTCAGCCAAAAATTGTCCTAACAAACCATACATCAGTGGAAAGCTTACTTATTCAGCTTTCAGATGATGTATACATCTCAATTTTGAAAAATTGACACATATGACTGGTTTTGTGGTCCAGGGTCACATATATAATTTGACCTTAATGAAAACAAGGCCATGAAGGATAAATGTACAGCCCATTCTAGTGGGTTGTTATAACTGTGAACCATTTGACATGTCTTGCTTTGAATTTTTTTTTTTTTTTTTTGTTGAGTTTTTTTTTTTTTTTCAGTTTTGCTGAGGTACAAGTAATCTAAATAATAGTGGTCTTTGCTGCAGGACAGAAGACAAGAACAAAGAATTAAAACCCTGCCACCCACAACCAAGGTTATCTTTGTCCACGCTGGGTTCAATTTCATGCCGTTCCATCTTTATCATGGCCTCATTTATGGCAAATGGTCTGTCTGGACCATCTTGGCATTTGGCAGCTTGTGCTAATAAGCATGTTGAAATGTTTTGCTTAACATCATTCCGACTGACCACCCTCAGGTTGGTGGTGGGTGTGAAATGTGGATTCTGCTGGTGAGAGCTAATGAGTGGTGACTGCTCCCTGCGGATTGAAAGCCCTAATTGCTCAATCATGCTCAAGTTCCAGTGCTTCAGGAATCCTGATATTCCATAAGGGTTCGTGGCCAAAGCTGTCCTCCATTTGTCAATAGGCACTTGTGCCAAGCTCTTTCCAGACACAAAAACAATTGACAGTCAAGTTGAGCCAGAAGGAAGCATGTAGCAACACCAATACAGATCACTGAAGCTTTATTGACCAAGTATTTGGTCTTGAACTGCTAGAAAAGCTCAAACCTAGATTGAATGTACTCTTTACCTCAAGCTTTTCAACAAATAATAGGAGACTTTTCAATTGGAGTTACTTTGTTAAAAAAGAAATAACCTATGGGTTGTCACTTTGCTATAGGTCTTATTATAATGGTTTGGCCAAGTTATATTGATTGGTTCAGCCTCTAGAAGGCTTAACCTTGTCACTGACCGGCTGGACAGCCGAGGCTATCAAGATCTATAGAAAGGAATGTGAACTTCATCCACTTCATTCAGAAGACCATTTATTATTGCACAAGAAGTGTTCTTTCCTCTCTTTTTGGATGGCTGTTCATTCCTGATTTTACAGAGAAGCTGTAAACCTAGAGGGCAGAAGTATTGCAATTATTTTCTTATAACAGGTAATTTGATTTGAAATTAGATGTTGCAGTTACCTGTCTGTATCTGTTCAAAGCCTTTTGACCCCTACTATCATTCATTTCTTCACCATATTCAATACAGTTATCCCAATCATGTTTGAAATCATCCAAATATGATGGTGCTAACCTCAATCCAAATTTAACCAAGGGCAGTATCTGTTCTGGTCCACCCCATTCAGAATTACCCACGTAGAGGATTCCCCAGATTTGACCTGCGGTGCCTCTGTTTAACCATGATAAAAGGTCTCCGAATGATAAATCATTCCCATTATTCTCAACGCGCTCACGGGAAAGGGGGACATGTGGAATGAAACCTCAGATGACCTTTCTCTCCAGCACTACAAATCATAAACCATTAGACTCCATTATGGACAAAGTCATAAAAGGATATGTCCTTTAGCACCGACTTGTGCCTCAGTTTGGTCATAACTCAGCTGCCATCAGAGCTTAAATTGACAGCATGACGGAGTTGTCATTGCATGTCAGCTCGGTGATTGAGAGAGCGGCTTTTTCTAAAAGAGGATGTTTTAGCTTTGAGCTTGATTGAAAGAATCAAGACCGTGTCCTTGGTGGGGCAAGACTGGGTATCCTGCAAGATTTGGGCTGGTCGTATCAAAATATCTCTATGAATGAGATATAGTCATCACATCTCTCCTCATTCTGTAGTTACACTGAGCTGCTCCAGGCATGTATTTTGTTTTTTTGTCTTTTCAGATCGATCGTCGTTTCTGAGGTATTGATAATGCACCCTTGTTAGGATCTTGGGATTCATGGTAAAGGAGATGAGCACTGCTGAGATTAACTTGGATCTTGCTGAAGTGTAGGGTACTGCTTTCTGTCTCAGATAAAGTCAATCTGAGTGCAGTTTACCCTTGGTAAAAGCAAGGCAGAAATCAAATACAGCATGCTGTTATTGACTACCCATAGCCCTGTTAACCCTACATACAACATCTTAAAGTGCCTGCTCTGGTAGACATAACATCATTTACATGATGGACCTTGTTTTGACAGCAGCTCTCAGTGAAGAACTGCTGTTTTGACTTGTTATATATTTAAGGACTTTCTTGAAGCCTTTCCTATTTGAAGAGAACCTGGAGACAAGATCTCGTTGTCTCTTACATTGTTCAGAGTGTGTTTTCTTTAGACCCTCACTGTTGATGCTCTTGTCTCAGCTGATTTCTGAACTGAACTTCCTGTCATTTCCTGCTGCATTAGTTCCCCTGGTGTAGTGTGCTTTAAATCAAGAGGAAAAAGATGAGTAGGCAGCATTCTGCTGTCTTGGACCGGAATCTGTAGATTATCCTGACAAGGAGGCGAATCGGAATCCCTCAGTACTCCTGAAACATGCCAACAAATGTCACACAGTCGAGCTGATCCCTGAGCAGCGAGTTAAACAGGAGAAGCAAATCAGCCTTCCGGCTACTGGCTGTATAAATAAAGGGCGACACATAGCACACAGAAGCAAATCAGATGCAGGGGCCTCATGTGTATTTGCATGACCTTGAGACAAACTGTTTGGGCAGGTAGCACTTCATCTTGCCTTGTGTTTGTCCCGTTGGTGAGGTTTTATGGATTCAGGACATTATCCTTCTGTATCTGATCTTCAGGAAAAGAAGAGTCTAAGTACACTTTGCAGAAGGACGAATGCACTCAAACTCTCAGAGACAACTTCCTTTTGCTACTGTGGTTCACCAGAGACCCATTTGACTGACAGCTAGAGTATTAGAGAGGCCAATCTTTTGTTAATTGCTTTAAATAATAAACCTTCACACATAAGGTTGGAAACTGAGTGCCTGAATTGCTTACATTAAAAAAATTACAAAACGATTTTGCTGAAGATGGTTGGTGTTTTTTGATTGTAGGTGATTTGTGCATCTTAGGATACAATGGTAAATAATCCCAACATACAATAACTGCAAATGGTTTTGTTCTGTAAATCTGAAAATTTGAAAATCTGAAAATCCAATATTTACTAATAAAGAGTCTGGTTCCTGGTCTGTTTTGTGTGCATATAGCAGTTTGGCCATAATTTAAATATTGCATTATCGATATTAATGGATCAGTTCTCTTCCAGAATAAATAAATTAAGGTTTTTGAGGAAAACATTCCAGGATTTTTCTCCATATAGTTGACCTCAGTGGGAGCCAATTGGTTGAAGGACCAAACTGCAGTTTCAGTGTAGCTTCAAAGGGCTCTACACGATCCCAGCCAAGGAATAAGTGTCTTATCTAGCGAAATGATTGGTCATTTTCTAAAAAAATATATATATATACTTATTGACCACAAATGCTCATCTCTCTGCAATATGCATCCATGACTTCAAGCATTGCATAATCACATTGGAAAGGTAACGAGTGGTTAGTTCTTCGCCTGTGTACTTTGGTTCAAAAAGGTAGGGTAGGGCAAAAAATCCTCATTTTCTCCTCCAACTTCTAAATGGTCTGACATCATTGTTTTACCTTTTTGATTCTGCAAGTGAACTAATCCTTTAAAGATGAACAGTTAAGATTAATGTTTGGTTCAAATGACTCATCAAACTGCTTTTGTCTCTTGTAACACAAGGCTTTTAGCTCAGAGGTACAATATTCCCTCTCCCTTCTCTGCTTTTCTCCTCCAGTTATCTTTGTCTTTGTCAATGCTGTGCAATGCTAACAGTTGTGTTCACACTGCCATGGCTTCTGCTCACTGCAAAGAACATTCACACTCAGCACATGTTGTGTTAATGAGGAACAGAGATGCGGTTTAAGGCCCAGGGCACCAACACAGCTCACACCATCAGCACCACGACTGGGGAATAGTTGCGCTCCAGCTTAACTCAGCCCAAATGTTTCCCCTTTTGCAGGACTACGCAACTTTCCAAAATCTGAAGCAGAATCAGAGGAATGGGTTCAGATCAAATGGCCAACTGAAACTTTGATTCATGGCTGTCAGTCTGTCACTTCCTTTCTGATCTCATGGTATGTAAAGGGCTCTTGGTCTTGAAAGTGAGTGATAGAGCTCTGGGATTCCATCATGAAGGGAATGAGTGAGGAGAGGAAAAAGAGGAAAAAATGGCAGCATAGCAACATGATACTATGGGTCCTGCAGGGCTCAGTTGCTGAACGTGGTTGCTGATTGTTTCATCATGTATCACTTCACTTTTTCTTTTTAGCTGCAGCAAGACTAGATATTCCTCCATTGTGAAGCTAGCAACATTTTATTTGACATGACGGCATGTCCATCTTCACTACTTTGGTGGATGAAATAATTTCTCATGTTCAGTTCTGCAAGGTCTTGATCGAACTTCTGTGCTTCTTTGACATTGAGTCTTTTCTCAGTTTTCTTTATCAGTTCTCATTGCAATAAATAATCAGTTATCTTTACTTTTCCATGTCAAAACTTTACATGCAATGTGAGTCACAACATTAGCTATTAGCAAAGCTAACAGCACAACAATTTTAATAGAAATGAAACTTACTACTAATCCAGTAACTGACTAGTTGATTAGTAAGTTTAGTACATGCAAGTACCCACTGAGATTTTCGTCAGCAAATGTAAAAATTATTTTACCGTTAAGGTTTTATGTTTGAATTGCTAATGCTAATGTTTGTGTCATAAGTTTGCATTGTGGCACTGTATTATGTGTATACTGATTCAATTTAAATTGAAACTAGGGCTGTCAAATTGATTAATCATGATTAATCGCATCCAAAATAAATAAATGTACAACATATTTCTTAAATATATGACTCATTCCAGAATTGCGGGTGCATTTCAAGCAGAGAAAGAAAAAATAGGAATTTTTTTTTAAAAACTTTTTATTTTTTTATTTTCATAGAACACACTTCAAATTTAATATTTTCTATATTTGCTCATCATAAACTTGTAAGATTTTAAATATTTATTCTGAAAATCAATGTGCTAACAGAAAAATCTTCAACTTCATCCATTAATTCAACTTTAAATCTTATAAGATATAGACTTTTTGTTTTAGAGTAAAAATATCAACACGTATATTTTTATGGCAACTTTTCATTACTGAAAAGTTGCCAACATGGTGTGTGTTTTCTCTAAACATAGCTGCAAAAATGAATTAAATTCTTTAAAATTTCATGTAGTAGTAGTACTAGTCAGGCTAATCAGCTTCTGGTCAATTTGTTAACAATAAAACACATATAACTATCATTTGTAAAGCAAAACCTTAAACAAACAGAGTTGACATGGATGATAACAGAGTTGACGTCAAATAACAGAGTTGACCACCTGTAGTTAAAAGACCAAAAACAACATTTTCTGCCAGATTCTGAAACTGAAACCATTGTAAATGTAAAAACTATTTGTGACCCTGGACCACAAAACCAGTCATAAGTAGCACGGGTATAGTTGTAGCAATAGCCAAAAATACAATGTATGGGTCAAAATTATTGATTTTTCTTTTATGCCAAAAATCATTAAGATATTAAGTAAAGATCATGTTCTGTGAAGACATTTTGTAAATTTCCTACCATAAATATATCAAAACTTAATTTTTGATTAGTAATATGCATCGCTAAGGACTTAATTTGGACAACTTTAGAGGTCATTTTCTCAATATTTTGATTTTTTGCACCCTCAGATTCCAGATTTTCAAATAGTTATATCTCGGCCAAATATTGTCCTATCCTAACAAACCATACATCAATTACATCAATTTTTTTTTTTTTAAATTGACCGTTATGACTGGTTTTGTGGTCCAGGGTCACATTTAGTTCTAACAAATACATGTGAATTACAGATCTTTTGTGTAATTGAAAATTAGCTGCATGTGTGTCTCATGCATTACAGATCTGGAAAAAAACAACAACGACATTGCTGCTCCCTCACACCCTGGGCATGCAAATCAGTTATTGGAAATATGTATTTATTTAGTATTTAGTATTGCCTTTTTGCTGCTGAGAGTTTAATTTACCTGTAATTAAATTTCTGGAATGATCTACAACAAGTGTATCATTTACAGTAAAATGACCCAGAATACAAAATAAACATAAAATAATGCAAAATGCTTAAATGAGATTGGGGACTTTTGACTCTGTTACTCATTGTCAACTCTGTTATCATTAAACTTTTTAAACCACTAACAGAGTTGAAATTTTCCACCATTTTGTGCTTTAGCTCAAAATGCTAACATCAAACCACATGGCATGTCTAAAACAGAATTTTACGGATTTTCATCATATTATTGTTTTTAAAAAGTGAGTGAGAGATTCACTGCAAAATCACAATAACAGATTTGACAAATAATTAATCTACTATTGGTGTATCCTAAAAATTTTGTACAAATTAATGAGAAAAGAATTAAGATATACATCAATGCCTTCCAAAGATTCCTACCAGAGGAAGTGACATCACTTGGTGCAAGTCACATGTTTTTTTCTATGAATGCTTTAAAGATTTTTACGCCTTTTTATAACCGAGGTAACAGAGTTGACCAGAATGTAGGGACAGACGGAAAATGTATTTTTTTTATGAATGAAATTACAAATATTACAAAAACTAGATATTTTATGCAATTATGTAACTTAATAGAGTAAACATACAAAAAAGATGAAAATTAGACTTAATTATTTCATGATAATTCAAGCTGAATGTATGAATCAGGAGTCAAAGACAGTCAATAATAGGTATAGTGGCAGTCATTCAGTTAATATTTTCAAGTCAAAATGTCCCTTAATATACATAAAAGCATTGTTTTTGGTGATAGCTTAATATAATTTGTGTTATTATTCAAAACTGATTCAGTGAAGTTTTTGTTTTTGAAAAATAACAGAAGGTTTATCTAGGAGAAGCAAAATGTACCCCCAATTCTAGAATTACCCATATACATGTATGTTTGTGTATTTATACATACGTAGTACATATAAATATACACAATACACACACATATATTTTGTAAACACAAACTTTTGTTTTGGATGTGATTAATCACAATTAATTGATTTGACAGCCTTAATTGAAACATATTTGATTATCTTTATTTTTCCTTGACACAGAATTGTCAAAACATTACTAACAGCAAAACAAGCTATAGGAGGCACAGCACACTGTCATTAGCAAAGCTAAAACTAACAACAAAACAACGGTTTAGTACTTACCAGCAGTCTAATACCATTGATTAATAAGGTTGACTTGTGATATTTTAGCTGTTCTTAGTTGTTTTTATCTTTAATATTTTAGTGACTGCTTCACGGGTGATAAATGAAGAGATACAACTTCTCAGAAAGGGTTTCAACATGTTGACAGTTAGCTGTAAATTTTTTAGTGGAATATATTTAAAAACTTGAGCCACCAACAAGTTTATTTTGAAAATTTATAGTTTTGCTCATCCCTCCCTGCTGAACCAGCCTGAGCTAATTTGCAGGCCTTAATTAGTTTAATCCAGTTTTCTAGCCCTACCAAACTGGTCTTCAGCTGGCCTAGCTTATCCCCTGCCTGGCCAGCTGAAAGTGCCCAAAACCTCTTTAAAACCAGCAAATAGTCCATCCTGACCAGGCTAAGAAAACAGCTAAGCGTGACACAACACATAATTGGTCCACAACACAACCGCATTAATTGGAAAGGGAGCTTTTGTAAAAAACTTCCTTTCAAGTTGCTCCCGACCACTAGAGGAAGTAAATAAACATATAATTTGTATTTACTGCTTTACAATCTTTACAAGAAACCCTTTATGTCTTGAGAACCCACATATTTTTGTTATGCAATTAAAGCATTTTGAATTAACGCGAAACAATTAATTTACCTTGCTAGCATAAGTAATTACCCTAATTAACTAAAGTAGAAGCAAAGCTGCAGCATTCCCAGTATCCATGGGAATGCCTTTGAGCAAGAAAAATTAGCCATCGTTGAACTGATTATTATTGCATAAGTACTTGCTTAATTGTTCTGTGCAAAACAAATTAGAAGGATTCAGGTCTAAAGTAAAACAACAAAGTTAGCATCCAATGCACCATGGAACAATGGTTATGGCAAACTCTGAGGTCACATGTCATTTGAAACTCTATTTTCAGAGGCTTTTCTCAGTGTAATGTCAAACCGTCGTATTATTCATCATTTAATTTGTTGGATCTCAATCACTGTTTTGTCCCTTCTGTGGCTCTGTGTTTGAGATAAGCTCCTTTTATAGTTCGTACAGCAGCAGCATTTTACCTTGTTAAGATAATTAGGATACCTTTCTTTTCTGTCATACTCAAAGCATAGTTTCCTCTTGTTTTTTTGTCATTTCCTCTAGCAATGTTGAAAACCAAAAACTGGTCTTAGAATACTTCCATTATAAACAGTGGTGCTAAATCACAGAAAACCACTAAAATCCTCTCAGGACTCCCTAAGAGACAACCTGGAAAATGCTCAAAACACTAGCATTGTGTTTTATTCAGAAATTGTAAAAAATGTTGTTACTGTCAAAATTGCCAACGTTTATTTACTTTGCTAATGCTAATGTTACCTTCAGGGCTGTTCAACTTATTTGTTGAATACCAGGAGTTGTTGAGAATATACCAATTCTAATTACAATAAAACACATTGAGTTGCAGAATTACACAGAATGTTCACCGTAATGTATGCCTGTGCTCGACTATGGCCGAGATAGTGGTTTACAAACCACTCTAGCTGTTTCGCTAATGAAGCCTCCTGTGTGGAAATTTCAACCAACTGGCTCTAAAGCACACTTGGATTGAAACAGCTGTTGGTTTAGCACACCGCCATGGTTAATTTATCTAAACCATCCCATTTCCAGACCCCCTTTCCATGGGATGTTTTACCCCTTTTCGACACACCATCTGTACCTTGAAACTATGATTGTGCATAATGAATTATATTGATCCCCTTAAAGAACTGCTGTGTGTTTTAGCTTTAAAATGTATCTTTGCTAAGCCACGCAATTCTCCAACTCAACTTAAAAGATGAAAAAAGCTAGCATGAAAAAACCTACAGTAATATTCAGTCATTAGCTCCCTTAGCTCGAGTGGAGATGACCTCCATGACTGCTCTCCACAGACCAATAACGATCAGCAAATTTGCACGAATGGTTCCTGTACGTTTTGAGCTACCAACTCAATAATGAGTGTGAGAGAATCTACAAGACGAATTATTTCCCAGTCAAATAACCAATTTGGATTAGCGTCAGTCTTGCGCACTTACTCGACCTTGACTTTGTGTGATGGACTGTCGAAAGAAACTTTTCAGGGTCGTTTCAGAAAATGAGGTTCACGTTGGTCTTTATTACAGCACGGCACTTACATTATCGCTAATTATCGGACTTTGAAACCCGGTGACCCGCAAGAACTCACGAACTCACAGACGCGCAGAGGTGTTCTTGCTCGAATCTAATGATCTGCCTTCGTTTTAACGATTTGGCTCGGTTGATTGCCTTCCTCTCAACTCACCCCCACAAATCGAGAACCTGCAACCTGAAGCCGAACCTCCGCCGGCCCACGTTGACTCAAAGTGGCGTGGAGTCTAGGCCAGATCTGGTGTAATAACTCACTAATGAAGTTATATGGAAATTGGATGGCTGCATGCACACAGATGTGTAGAGTTAATTAATGCTCGGCTATTCATAGAAGTAGGTGCACAGGTGCTAGCAAACTGACATTTTGAGGGAATGGGTCAATATGGTAAGATGGAGCAATGAGAAGTTGGCGAGCGTAGGGTGGACATGATGTTAATGGATAAAGGAGAGAGTCGGGCTCATTTGCAGCAACATTTTAATAACGAGGAATAAATTCACGCTGCTGCTGTGGAGCTTCCAATTTCACAGATCTAGAAGAGCTACTTCAAGGGCTTGTCGTGGATAATGATGGCTTAAAATCGATATTTGCAATCTAGATGGTACCACTTTCAGCTTCAATGTTTAAAATGTATTCACAGTGTAATTAGCACTAATCATTTCATAATTTAGACCTTAGTACTTTGAGACGGCAGATTTAGGGCATCTTGGTCAATTACGTGACTTTTTTTTCCGACATACAGCATCTTGAATACACCTTTCCTGTTTTTTTTCCCACCTTTTTTTAAATTTTTTTTTTTTGGAACATAGTCGAAAAGGTTAAGGTGAACTGTTATAATAATGATATAATAATGAAGAAAGAAAAAAAAGCCTGGTTAAAATTATGAAATTCTTGAAAATAACACCTGATTTGACATTAAATATATTATTGTTTTAGAATAAAATTAAATGAACAAAACTGCTTTGTTGCTTATGATTATTTGAAATTGCACAAGAGGCATGACTAAAGTCATGTGGTGCAACCAACGTGCAGAAAAAATAATAAAAAATTGTAAAGTACATCATATATTGTTGTCAACAAGTTAATTAAAATATTAGATAGTTTGACCTTTTCATGACAAGTTTAGATAATGTTGTAAAATGTCATGTGGTGCGACTCCCCAAAAACCAGATGAATTAATTCATGACATTTAAATTTATATATATTGAAAATAATGATGTACACTTCATATACACATTCAGAGTGTGATGAAAATATGTTATTACTTTTTACTTGATAGTTACTGCCTTTTTTTTTTACAGCTTATGTGATTTGCTCAAAATGTTTCTGGAATATACCAGCGCACTAGCTTTCAAGTTGGCATGTGCCTGTTGAGCTACTGCCATTGAGATTAATTGTGCTGTAATGCTAACAGCACAGCTATCTTTCTCTTGCTAGTATAGACATCCTGGCTTCATTTGCTTTTATTGAGTAGTCTTCAGCAGTAGAGATTTCTCATCCCATGGCTTTCCTCAAGCCCCTGAGCGTGGTTTATGCTCAGCAGAGATCCTGTGGCACATCCTTGTGTTGAATGACATTCCACTCAGCCAAATTCCCTGCTTGGCTTTTCGTACTGGCTTTGGATAAGCCATTCAGCGAGGTTTGGTCTGGTGCCACGCTTGTCAAGATGGCTTTGTCTGGGATTTCCGTAGCTGTTCCAGCAATCTCTTCAGCCATTGGCCGGATTGTTTATTCCCTGAATAGTCATCACATCTGTATGCCTGATTAAAACAGCAAGTGAAGGACTTTGACTCAATGTTGAGCAGATGATGTCAGTTGATGAAGCCAAATCAATTCAGATATTTACCAGAATACTGAGACTAGTTATAGAATGTTAGAATAGATTAGATTAGCATGGCACAGGATCTATGTTTTTGTCACATACAGCAGGACCAAATGTATTTCCACGACTTTTAGCAGAGCAGTGGCACACATGATTACAGTGACAGTCCCCTCTGGAGAAGACTGGGTTTAAGTGCTTTGCTGAAGGGAACAGTGGTGATTGTTCTCCTCGTGGGAAACAAACCTGTGGGCCGCAGAATTGGGTTTCTTTAACTTCAAGTTGCACTTTATGTCCCAGGGGTTGATTTTATTTCTCTCTCTCTCTCTCTCTCTCTCTCTCTCTCTCTCTCTCTCTCTCTCTCTCTTTATTTGAAGTTCACGTTTAAGTTTCAAAGTACATTTACTATGTGTATGATTTTATTGTAGATTTTATTTATTCTTGTCCCAGATTATTTCAGTATTAAAATGCTTCAAAAAATGAATCATTACATTTTTCAAACTATGATAATATAATTAGGGTGAAATAATCATGAACAATTTTAATATTTATTGTGACATAATTAATAATTTAATATCTTTTTTGACACAATTAATTTAATTAATTAGTTGCTTACTTTTCCCACCACAACCTCTTTTTTTTTTTAAAGTTAGCATATTTTGTTACCAAACAAAGAACAACTTGAGATGAAATGTGATATATAAATGAAGAAAATAAGGAGGTACACTGCTGTTCTGTCGGGTAAGATTTTTTTTAATACATTTTATTATTTTTTTTATTTTTATACAGCAAAGATGCATTAAATTTATCAAAAGTGACAGTGAAAAACATTTATAATTATTTCTATATTTCTATTTAAAAAAAAAAAAAAAAAGTGCTTTTGAGCTTATAAATTCAAGATTCCTTAAAAGATGTATCATGGTTTCCAAAAAATAGAAATAATAATAAATGTATATTGAGCAGCAAATCAGCATATTAGAATGATTTCTGAAGGATGACTGAAGTAATGATGCTAAAAATTCAGCTTTGCATCACAGAAATAAATTACATTTTAAAATATATTCAAATAGAAAAGTTTTTTTTAATTAAAAAAAAAAATATATATGCATTTCACAAGATTAATGTTTTTATTGTTTCTAGCAAATAAATGCAGCCTTGGTGAACAGGAAAAAAAATCCTTTTCAACCAAATTTTATTTAAACAGTAGTTTATATATAATAGTACAACAGTAGCAGAATATTTTTATTGTGTGTCATTTCCAGTCGAGTTTGGAATGTCTAATTGTGTCATGTGAAAATATGATTGAATTTTATGCATTTAGGATACATATAATGCTAGCAATTAGTTTAACCACAGAAAGACCAAAAAGTTGGTCATTTTATTCCAAAAATGTTTAAATGTAATTTTTGTAAGACACAATTGAGATGGGGTAGGAAAAAATGTTAAAAATTGCAATTTTACTGTTTATCATTGGCAATGATTTGAAAGGTCAGTGGCAAACGGGGTCAAAGTCAAGCTGCAGAGTTACAACTGAAGCTTGAAGGCTGACTCCACTGAGTTCAAAGCACTGGGGACCGCCGACTCGAGTCACATGAGTGGTCTGTACTGGAGTGTAGTGTGTCTGGATGAGCGTAAGTAATTCAGGAGTTTTCGAGAGGCGAGATCAAAGTGCTGCTGTGGAACATTAGGGTCAGGTGGGTTCGGGAAATATCGTCTACGTACCCATCCTCCGCTCTGATCTGTAGTGGCAGGTGTGCATGCTAGGAATATTACAGAAGACAGTGATGTAAATCAAACACGATTGTCTTGCTTACAACTGGCACAATCTTAGGTTCGGTCTGTGACTTATGAGCTTAGTTCTTTGCAAAGTGCTTGTGATTTTAAGATTTCCTTTGGTTCCCTGTCAGGTCAGAGAGCTCTTTCATGTAGACTCACCTTGTAAGTCATCTTAAGCTTGATTCAATGAGAAAATATGTTTATCTTGTGCATGTGGGAATCAGTTTATAGATAGACTGACAAAGATGTTTATGCGTCAAAGTAGTGCTATGTACTGTTCCTGAAGAATTCTGCAAAGGTTTGCTCTACTTGACATGGGCATCTGAACTTGAAGTTGTTGTTGCTAGTCTGTCATCAGTTTTCATTTTACATTTATGAAACCTCTCAGAGTTCAGTCGTCTGATGAAGGATAAGCTGTGATTTGGCTGCTCTTAGGTCCCAAATACTGCAGTATCAGTTCAAACATTGCAGTTGAAATGACAAATTGAAGGTCACTCGGACCAAATCACAGAAATGTTGTCTATTTGGCTTGGCCAAATCGTCTAGCTAGGGTTAAAAAACACAGCGATCCATGTAGTTCAATTCTCACACAAATGACTCTTAATGAGTTGTTTCTTTTAGTGAATCAAAAACATACAGCACAACTAGCTCAATCAGTAGTCCCATTCCAGAAAGAATTTTTATTTTATATATATATATTTTATTTTTATTTTTTTATTTTTTTTACTGATTTAAAAACAAAATATGACTAGTACAGTCTGACTCCTTTTTCATGACTTTTAGGGATCCATTTGTTTTAGTCAACCAGAAACATTAAACATGACCAGTACAGTCTGATTCACAAATTAATGACTGTAATAAGCTAGTTCTTTTTAGTGAATTAAAAACATAAAGCACAATCAGTACAGTCCGATTCCTGAATGAATGACTCTGAGTTGATTCTGTTTAGTGAATTAAAAAAAAAATACACTGCCCGAACAATGACACCAATGAGTCGGTTCTTTTAGTGAATCAGAAACATATAGTGCAACTAGTGTAGCCCAATTCCCAAATAAATGACTCTACTGAGTATATATTTTTTAGTGAATCAAAAACATAAAACTTGATTGTACAGTCTGATTTCTGAATGAAGTCAATTCTTTGTAGTGAATCAAAACAAACATAAAACACAACCAGGGGTGCGTTTCCCAAAAGCAACTATGGTTGCAAGTTCTGTCGTGACCAAGTTCAATGGAATTTGCAACTATATAGTTAGCAAATGAGGCTTTTGGGAAATGCACCACAGTACAGTCTGATTCACGAATAAATGACTCTTATGAGCCAATTATTTTTAGTGAATCAAAAACACAAAATGTGGCCAGTACAGGAGTGCGTTTCCCAAAAGCAACTATGGTCGCAAGTTCTGTCGTGACCAAGTTCAATGGAACTTGCAACTATATAGTTAGCTAATGATGCTTTTGGGAAATGCACCACAGTACACTCCAATTCACGAGTAAATGACTCTTGTGAGTCAATTATTTTTAGTGAATAAAAAACATACAATGTGGCCAGTACAGGGATGTGTTTCCCAAAAGCAACTATGGTTGCAAGTTCTGTTGAGATCAAGTTCAATACAACTTGCGACTATATAGTTAGCTAATGATGCAACTGCAAGTACAGGGGTGCGTTTCCCAAAAGCAGCTATGGTTGCAAGTTTCGTCATTACCAATAGAGTTCAATGGAACTAATGACCTTAGTTAGCTAACGATGCTTTTGGGAAATGCATCCTTGGTCGATTCCTGAACAAACTGCATCAATAAGTCAGTTAGTGTATCAGATATATGCAGCTTGATCTTACAACTAACTGTCTAACTAGTCTCAAATCAGTGTTTGCTTACTGATTGTTTGTATGACAAAATGTAGTTAAAGTACCCATTATGAGTTTTGTCAGCATTCATTTATGAATGAAATGTTACCACATGTTTTACTTGATTAGTATTGTTGCTTACTATAGTTAAGGTGAATTATAGGTGAATTCAATATCTTTTTTTTTTATCTCTTATTTCTCCACAGGTGGAGCGAGAGATCGCCATCTTGAAGCTAATAGAACATCCACATGTATTAAAGTTGCACGACGTCTATGAAAATAAGAAATATTTGTAAGTATAAGTATCTTGATAGAACATTGCTGTGCTTATTTTTATATTATTTTGAAGTATTCAGTATCTTTATAGACATTATTCATAAATATATATTTAATATTATCTACAAATATATTATTAATAAATAATTATTTAATAAAGATGAAATGTGATTGGGATTGCAAACCCACAATGTGAGTATAGAGCGAAAACAAACACGGTTTGGTGTCTATAGCCTAAAAGTTTGGCAGAAATGCAAGTGTAAATGTGTTTGATCTTAAAAGGTTTTGTAAGAGAGTGATTCTGCTAGTGCTAAAACACTCTTAATGATGAAAGTGTGAAGCAGCCTGTTAGTCACAGCAGTTTGAGAGCTGCTAATGGGGCCACGAGTCATCCTTCATGTAAACACCATGATAATTCACATAGCATTTTTTGGCATCAACAAATCTTCATAAAAATGATTTCTGTTTACCTCATCACTCACTTGTTTATATTTTCTTCAGTTCTGAAGCATTTTTTATACATGTACAGAAGGGTTTTATACATATTTTTTACATCAACTGGTACCATGGTAATACTGTACTTTTTACCATGTTTACCATTTTTATCATGGTATATGAATATGACCCATTCTATGCTATATAACAGTGTCATGGAGTTATTATTTCACTGGTGTTATTACCTACTTTCAGTGACTTTCAGTAGGTGGCGACAAGTGATTAATTGAATCATTCACTCAACCGATTTGTTCAAGCACTGATTCATTAAGAGGTGAATCACTTCTACTGTGTGTTGCTCAGAAATGCTGCAGATGACTGTTGAGACTTTGTTTAGACCTATTTTGCTAATAGAGCAAAAAATACAAAACAAATGCCAATATACAGGTGCATCTCAATAAATTAGAATGTCGTGGAAAAGTTCATTTACTACAGTAATTCAACTCAAATTGTGAAACTCGTGTATAAAATAAATTCAGTGCACACAGACTGAAGTAGTTTAAGTCTTTGGTTCTTTTAGTTGTAATGATTTTGGCTCACATTTAACAAAAACCCACCAATTCACTATCTCAGCAAATTAGAATATGGTGACATGCCAATCAGCTAATCAACTCAAAACACCTGCAAA
>JAFVLL020038296.1:0-12443 GCA_021397915.2 Tor tambroides | reverse complement strand
ATTGTCCTGTCCTGAGAATGAACTTGTATTTGAATCCTCATATCAACACACTGAGCAGAGTACTGCAGGACACGAGGCAGCTGATCTGTGAGAGTGATGGGCTGAAGTGTGTTTGTAGTGTGGAGTAGATGACGTCTTTGTTTCTCCTTGTGTCGTAGGTATGTAAATGCTTTGCACCAGTACTGCTGTCCCGCGCCGTTGCGCTCTAAGCAGCTAGCTGTACCTGCTCCTCTCTCTGAGTGCAGGTAAGAGGCGCTCGAGTCAGAATGCATCCTATCAAACTGCTGTCCACACTCAATCCTATTAGACGTTACGTAATGCTCTGTGCAAACTTTCAGTAGCTCTGCTGTTTGTTTTATCTCTGTTATAGTCAAGTTAAATGCATTACATCAGCTTCTTCATGTTTTGGTCTGTCTCTCATTTTAAAGGTTTTATGTACTGCATAATATAAGTTGTCAGTAATAAAACTGTTGGCTAGCTTCATCACAGATAATATGATGGAACAGTAGCAGTTTGAATATTTTAGTGGTTCATAATTACAGTACCTGAATTTAATGGTGGACAACAAATGTAATTGTTGTTTAATGAACTTGAAGTCTTTGCTTTGGGGTATTTGAAGATATTTGTAAATATGAAATTTGTGAATCTCTAGTGTCAGGGCAAATATTCTGAAATGTGATGTGACTGTTTTCTCCTGTATTTTTTTTTTTACATTGTTTATTGTAATTCCAGTTCACGAGAATAAGTTTTGTTTGTTTCTATATCAAGCTGTCTAATGAGGTTTAACGAGAATAGCATTCTGTGAAATGTCATGTGATTTGATTGAAATTGTTTCAATTTAAGCAAGACGATGATTGGATAAAATTACAACCCAAATGATTTAAGCAACCAACAAAATGTGTGTGTGTATATATACAGTGTGTATATATATATATATATATATATATATATATATATATATATATCCTCAAAGCACTTTTTTATGATTTTGCCTAATTCAAATCCGAAGCATTGTGAATCAGTTCAGTGTTTGCGATTGACAGCTGCATTATTTTCTGTCGGTTGTGAATCTCTTGTTCTGTCTCTTTTGTGTAAATGTAGCCTGTTGAATCTTTGAATGTGGCTCAGTTTGCTCCCTAGTTAAGTAGTCATTTTAGCTACAGGAATTATTTATGAAAAATTATTTTTATGTATGGTCGGCAGTTTTTTTTTATTAGATTTGTTAGATTTTTATTAGATTTGTTTAATGTCTGAGATTTTGACGCTTGATTAGATTAGATTAGATTAGTTTTTAGAGCTGTTTCACATATATGCTGTCTGTCCTATTATTCTCATGAACTGGAATTTTATTAGCTTATTTTTGAAATTATAGACCAATCTCTTGTCAGTGTCACAGCTTGTTACACAATAAACCAGTGGCAAAAATGACCCAAGTAGTTACACTCAAAGGACCGACTCAAAGCATAAGCCCAGTGCTATTGAGAGACTACAGTGTTGTGCTGAGCTGTTTCTGTCAAAGCAGCACATTCTCACTCCCAAAGCATTTGATGCTCTGAGCGTCGCTATATCTACTGTACGCTAGAAGACTGTAGCATCTTTTTTTGTGATGTGGCTGGTAACCTCACTGAATCCTTTGCCATCAAAGTACATGGGAATCATTGTGGAATTATACTTTGGGTTAAATTTTGACACAATGATATACTGTGTTACATCTAAATATATTTTTATATACATGACATGCAGGGAAAAATATATATACTGTATTGTGGCCACATATTAAAATTCAGTCTTCATGTGTTTATTTTTAGTTAAATTATGGCCAAGATTCACCAATTTGTTCCCTCATTTTAGTAAATAGTGGCTACAGATTAGCCCAACAGAAGATAAGATGAGCAGATAAACCATAGAAACTGTCAAACCAATCCTCTTTTGAATTCGTTGTGGCTTGGCTCGCTACTTTTGTTGGGTATAACATGCTGCTGGGTTTCTGCCATCACTGAGTGTGCATGTGCTGCAGACATTGGGATTGGTCTATACACAGGAATATAGATATATAAATCATGCTTCAGCCTGGAGAGAAGTCAGATGATAAGGATCCTTTAGGATCCCTAGACCAGCGGTTCTCAACTGACCCTAAAATCAGTCTCAGATCTGTTTGGGAAATAAAATCGGGTAATAAAATACAAATAATAAAATGCAACCAGTGGAAAAAACTTTTCAGCCTTCTCATATTTTTGTTGTTGACATCTGACCAGCTCTTGGCATTTTGGCACATTTATTGGAGGCCAAATGATAGAGATGCCAACAAGAGCATGAACAAAACTACAAAAGGTAACCTGTCTACATTAAATACAGGTAAATGGGTAAATTGCACTTCTGATCAACAAAATAATCAATTCTCTTATTTAGCCTATGTCATGTTAAAGGGGTAGTTCAACCGAAATTTACATTTTGTGATCATTTACTCACCCTCTAGTTGTTCCAAACCTCTATGAGATTCTGTCTTCTGTTAAAAGAAGATATTTTGAAGAATGTGAGTAACCAAACAGTTTCTGGTTCATATTGACTTCCATATGGAAAAAATAAAATAAATAAATAAAAAATGCTATGTAAGTCAATGGGGACCAGAAACTGTTTGGTTACCCACATTCTTCAAAATATCTTCTTTCTCATTCAATGAATGTGCCAAAATAGTTTGGTTGGACATCAGCAACAAAAATGTATGTTGCATCTATGCAGTTGAAGGTCAGAACATTTCTGTTCACCTTTGTACGATAAACACCTTTGATGACGTGTTTGGGCCGCCATATGATGTCCAGTATAAAACCTGCGTCCTGAAGCAGTAGTTGCTGAGAAGTGCTGGCCTAGAGTGTGCAGTGCGTCACATTGAAGTGTGCTGTTCTTATAGTGTGCTTCTCTCACAGGGATGATAATGTGCTGCATCAGTTCTGCTGTCCTCCGTCTGGAAGCAGCAGTCCTTCAAGATAGCAGGAACGACATCTCCAGCCCGGCCAAGGATCTGTCCTCTCTCTCAAAGCATTCTTCATACAAGCATCCATCCATCCGTCCATCTCCTGAGGGAACACTGTGTTCCTCTGAGGGAATAAATGTCACTGTGTGTGCCGTCGCATTCACATGTAGCACAGATGGAAATCTTTCTGCAGTATTTCATTTCATAATCGCTGGAAGAACACAACTGTAACACTAGAACTTATGAATACAGTCGAGTGTTGAACCTCAAACGTGTGCCTCTAATACAAAGATGCAGGACTGAGTGTATTTTGCACAGTGTGGAAGAGTAAAACTAGTGGAAGAGCAACTTCATTCAGTACTCGGAGTGATGCATGAAATGAAAAAGCAATATCTATTTAAAAACCAATTACTGCATCATAGCTGTATTTGCTTTGCCTGATATCAGTAGCTTATTGTCTTGAATGTGTAACAAGATTCAAATTAAACGTTTCATTTTTGACCCTCTTGTATATTATTATTTTTGTATTTATTGGCACTCAATATTGTGTTGTGTGTTTTTCTTTCATTTGTGCATTGTTTTTTAGTTATTATTGAGGGATTAATAAGGACGTATTGCATTCTACTCAGTAAGTGCTGTATACTGCTTATCATGTTTATTTTTATTTTTATGTGAAACACTATGTAATGATAAAATAGGAGTATGGTTTAAACAGTAGTGTGCTGCATGGTTGCCACATGACCTCATTACATTGCATCATCTCATCATATATTTATGTTGCTTTGCTTTTCTTTTTTTTTTTAAATCAAATTGTGTGGTAAAATCACTTTACTCTTGCCTGTCTTATCAAATACTGATTTAAGAACAAGTTCAGGCTGATACTTCCTGTTCATTTGTCACAGTGTAAATGAAAGGTAATGGCTGGGAATAGCAATGTGGCTGATGTTGTACTGTAAGTCAAGTTTATTTATATAGAGCTTTTCACAATACACATTGTAGCTTTACAGAAAATCATGATGTTGATGTTTTATGATGTTTATAATATCTTATTCTTACTATCTTCCTTTATAGTTGCATTTAGCAGATTAGAGCTGGGTGATAATTGAACAGTTGACATTTGCTACAGTACATAGTAAATATCACTCTATGTGAGTACATTATAGAACAAAGCTAGACATATTTATATAGCTAACTTTATATAAAGAGCTGGCTGATAATATAGTTTACATTTAGCGATGAAATAAAAATAAATATATATGACAGTGCCAACTTTCTGGATGCTGTATGCTCATATTTTATTCATACTACATGCGTACAGGCTTGTGTTACCTGGGGTTTAGGATGACTAGAATGGTTCATGAGTGAAAAGCCCTTGTCCTGCCTCTAGTGGATGACAGACCATTACATCAAGATCTTGGCTCAATCCCAGTTTATACTTCTAAGTATGAAAAGTATGTTATTTGTTGATGCAACAGTATGCTGTCCATGAACCTTTGGTGTAGTATTTTCAAAATCCTATGATTTGGGACACACTACTCAGTCTCGCTATCTTGAATGTATTGGGTGGGTATGAACTGATATTTTTATGCCACTTGCACAGTAGAGATTGTTTCAAAGCAGCTTCACAGTATTAAACCGGAAAGTAACAGGATCAGTGGCATACACTTCAAAAATGATGCAAATCCAAATTGTGCTTTAAAGCATCTGTAGTGAGACCATATGTGACCCCAACGCTATCTCACGGCAATTCGTACGTATTTTACGAGGTGGCTAATTCGTACGAATTCGTACGACCTCACTCGTACGATTTAGTACGATTTGTCTAAACCCCAGTGACGGGTAGGTTTAGGGGCGGGGTTAGGTGTAGGTCATTCGTACAAATTCATACGAATTGGTAACTCGTAAAAAATATGTACGTTGAAATAAAAATCGTATCAATTTGTACGAGTGGTGCGTACGGGTGTCTGAATTAGCCACCTCGTAAAATATGTACGAATTGCCGTGAGATCGGGCTGGTGACCCTGGACCACAAAACCAGTCATAAGGGTCAATTTTTCAAAATTGAGATTTATACATCACATGAAAGCTGAATAAATAATCTTTCCATTGATGTATGGTTTGTTACAATATTTGGCTGAGATACAACTATTTGAAAATCTGGAATCTGAGGGTGCAAAAAAAATCTAAATATTGAGAAAATTGCCTTTAAAGTTGTTCAAATGAAGTTCTTAGCAACGCATATTACTAATCAAAAATTAAGTTTTGATATATTTACAGTAGGAAATTTACAAAATATCTTCATGGAACATGATCTTTACTTAATATCCTAATGATTTTTGGCATTAAAAAAAATCAATAATTTTGAACCATACAAGGTTTTTTTTTTTGGCTATTGCTACAAATATACCCCAGCGACTTAAGACTGGTTTTGTGGTCCAGGGTCACATATAGTCTCATTATTCCACTCCAGTCAGTTCAGTGTTGATTCAGTTCAGTTCAATAAGTGTAAAATTCACTCATTCTGAAACAAGTTCAATTCAACTATAAACAGCTTGGTCACACTTTATTTTAAGGTCCAATTTTCACTATTAACAAACCATTAACTACAACTTTTGCCTCAATAAACTCCTAATTTGGTGCCTATTAATAGTTAGTGTGGTAGTTGTTAACTTTAGGTAGGATTAGAGATGTAGAATATAGACGTTTCAACGGCAACAACATAAACAAACGTTACTTTTGTGGCCCTAACTTCACTTCCAGTACACTTCCAAATAGAATCAATAACAACAGCTAAGTCTCTCTAGAGTAGATTATTTTTGATAATGAGCAAAATGTGTTTGCTGCGTAAATCAGACGGACTTATTGAAAATGCAAATCCATTCTCTGCCAGCAGGAGGCACTTTAAAGCGGGAGAAATAGAGGATTCCCCGGTAACGCTGTACACAAAGCAGCGCTGAGCTTACAAACGTTGCTTTATCAGGCATATAACATGCAAGATGAAATGAAAATGAATGACATTGAAAATTTTCTAAAGGCAGTCTTCCTTCAGAAATACAGTGATATTAAAACACCCCGCATCATATTTTGATTTTTAAAAGTGCAGTACGAGCTCATGTTTACTCAACAAAGCCTTTTGGAAAATCGGTCAGTTTTGATATCGTGGCGGGTCGCCACAAATAAATAAATGTATGGGAAACACATCCCACAGCACAACAACCTGAGCCCAACTTACCCATCACTTTAACTTTAACTGCATTTGTAGTCGGCGCCACTAACCAGACTGATAAACAAACAGACCGGAAGTTAACTTCGGGCCAGGCGCGTGTGCGCCCGATGAAACCGTCTATACTGCTTTATAAATACTAATTAACAGGCAATATGTTAATAACAGGTATGCTTATGAGCAGCTAGTTAATAGTGAGAATTGGTCCCTAAACTAAAGTGTTACCAACAGCTCTACTGAATACGGTTAGTGTCGTTATTCGGCTCAATTCAGTTCAGGTTTTGTTCTCATCCGATAGTGTCAGTGCCGTCAAATCGAGGATATTACTCAATAGGGCCTTTCGCACCGCGGGAACCTTTTCATAGTACCTAAACTATTGGTGGAAGTACCCGCTTTTTGACGTGTTCGCACTGCAGGAACTAGGGACGGTTTTAGTTCTATGAACTCTGTTTGGAGGAACTAAATTAACTCCAACTTCAGAGTAGGGTCTAAAACAGTTCTATAGGAACTACCAGTGATGTAAGTGTACGCTGATTGGCCAATTGCATATGAAACACTGGCTACCCAGCATTTTTAAAAAGCCATGTAAAAATACTTACTCCATGAACATGGAAAACAGCGATAACAGCATGTACCTGTTGCCTGCAGTGTTGTGTTCTTTTCTCAGCCTCGATATGTAACACTGCACGTTGCAACTTTTTGCTCTTTCAGTCGTGTAAATTGTGCATTTACATTGCATCTCTATTATCACGAAACCCAAAGCACAACAAAAACAGCTCAGATCATGGCGTCCTCCATTCACCGTTGTTGACGTATGTAAATGCAGCACATAAAGACTTTGCTGTTGGCTGCTTCAGAGTTCCTGCTGCCGGTGCGAATGTAACCAGGAAAACGGCCCGAGGGAGAAATTGGTTCTCTAGGAACCACCCTGCTGGCTAGTTCCTAGAGCGGAGTTACTAGAACCACGTGGTGTGAAAGCCCCTAATATTAAGTGTCTTTCAGACCTCAAATAATTAAGCCAAAGGAAACAGTGGCAAAGAACCTAAACTCCATCAGCTGACAGAAAGATCCAGTTCTCTTCTGGCCTAAAAGATGTGATGTTGATCAGGATATATCACACTGGCATCAGGCGGGAAGGAAGAGTTGTAGTCTGTCCAGCAGCCGGACATATGGAGGTAGAGCTGTAGTTTATTGAGTGGTAGGCAGTGGGCTTAAGCACGATCAGCATCCTTCTTGTTAGAAGGTCCCTGTTTCCAGTCCCGGCCGAGCTAGGAGGTCTTTCTGTGAAGTTTGCATGTTCTCCCTGTGTCTGCGTGGGTTCCTCTGGGTTTCCCCGCAATCCAAAAGACATGCAGCATCGGTGAAGTAGACACAATAAACGGCCTGTAAGTGTGTGTGTGTGTGTGTGTGTGTGAGCCCTGTGATGGACTAACCATCCGTCCAGGGTGTTTCCGCCTTCAGCCTGAGACGCTGGGACCGACTCCAGCATCCTCACCAATATACAGGGGACAAGCAGCTTGGATGAATGATGCTGCTGATGGGTCCAGTTCACACCTTCAGTGAAGCAGTTCACTAGTCATGTCATGATAAACACTAGTGTTTTTTCCTTCATTTTACAACTCATGAAGACACTTGGATAAGTGGCAGAACATCTTTACACTGTAAAAACACTGTAGTTGAAATTTTTTTAGATCAGGATTGTAAAATCATTTTTTTTCAATTTCAATTAAATTCCTGTAATATACAAAATGCAGAATTATTACATTTAGAAATGAAGAAGATAGAATTAAAAAATTAAATATGCCCTGTATACATTTTTTTCTTAACATGCTGCTTTACTTTCTTTGCGTAAATTTTTACAATGTTTTATAAAGTTTATGCTTAAAACATGAAGACATCATTTCATCATTGATGCAGTTTTTTGTGACAATTAGAATAATTTGCAGCTGTTTTAAAACAGCATCATTTGTGTGTTCTCTGCTTTGTGAGCCATTTATGACTGATTTATTGAAGGCAGTTTCTTTCCATACTGATGGCTGATGTTCACAGCCTCTCATGAATACTTCAGTGCGTCAGTACATGCTATAAACTGTGACTGTCTCTCCTGTGAGCTGCACTAATCAATCAATGTGCTTTCAGCTTGAAGGTGCGGCGCTCATAGAAGGAGGTTTGGAGGAGTGAATATGATGCATGCTACCTCTGTCTATGACTCAAAGCTCTGGTAGGGTCTAATTGGTGTCCCTTTATTATTAGACCAAAAAAAAAAAAAAAAACAGTAAAGGGGCATTTCATTTCATGTGGATGCTAATGAAGTAGACAGGCAACTCAAGTTCACTCGAATTTCAATGCTTTCCAAAGTTAAAGTTTGTGACCAACAGGAGATTGATAAATTATGGTGTGACCTATTAAAAAGAACACTAGCTTGCATGATTGCAGCGTTGCAGTAAATTGGAGTAGATTGCATATTTTTACACTTTGGGAGTATTATGTGTTGAATTATGTTCACACAGAGTGTGACATCATATTACAACCGATGCCAGCTACAAGTGCTTTGACCTTGAAGTTATGAATGAATTAACCTTTCTGTATCTTGAGAATGTGCTTTTTTAACATAATAGGCACATGTTTTAAGGCAACAGTCTCTCAAAATGTAAAAATCTAGTTATTATCCAAAAAAAAAAAAGACTCCAGAAGCAAAACAGCACTTTACTCATTAAACTCTTGTTTAAACAACACTTTTTCATATCTACCCAGCTAACAAATTTAGGGAATAAAAACATTGTAAGAACATTGTTTGCAATGTTTCTAAAACATTGAAATGTCCAGTTGTCTTGTAGTTATTTAAAAGTTACAACATTTTTTCTTACAATATTCTACCAATTTTATTTTCACCCATGATATAACATTTTTGGAATGTTTATTTGTAATATTCTAAGAATGTTGAATGTCATGATTAGAACACCATTGAAAGGTTACAAAAAACATTTCTTAGAATGTTTAAGTACAAATAACATCATAAGAACGTTCCGAGAATGTTGGTCCAAGAAGGTTTTCTCAACGTTGTTCATCAAGTATGAATAATGTCACAAGGATATTTCGAAGAATGATGTTCTAAGTACGTTTTGTCCTAACATTTAACTGTTAAAAAACGTTGAAAGTTGTGAGAACATTCCCTGTTAGCTGGGCATGTGCCATCAAATGTCTCTCAAAATGTTTTTCAGCCAGTCACACCAATATCAAACGAAATGCTGTACATTTCTCATGCTTCTTAGTGGTTCTGTTGTGAATCATTGTAATAATGGCCATTTGGAGGAGCGCTTGAGCCTTACAGATGGGTCTGATGAAAAAAGCTGCTTTACATTTCTCTATTTACTGCAAGACCGCACTATTTTTCAGTGCAGTAGAATTAATATACACTGTGGTTTATGTACATGACATCATAGTATTGAGGATGAGGGAGTCCCTCCCCTCTGACAGCCGAACCACCGGGGTATTGTCAGCAAACCATTTGCAAGTTCAGTAGTGATGTTGTTGCCAGGCAACCGGCATTCAGCATATATAGGTGGAGATCTCTTCATGGATGCAGTGGCTGTAATGCACTCGTAGGGAACAGCTGAGGAAAATCCTGCAGCACGGAGCACCTGCACTCTGGAAGTTCACTCTCAGATGTCAATCTGATACGGTTTATACAGTATACGCCGAGGTGCATGTCAGAGACTCCATCCTCTGGGTGTTTTCTGGATCTATATGTGAAGACGCTGAAGCTGATGCAGTGAGGGTGGATCTGGAGCTGACCTGGTTTCCTTATCAAGGAGCCGAATGCTGTAGGAATCTCCTCCTAGATACACAGAGTGTACCGGGCTTGTCTGTGAGCTCTGGAGGATGCTTTGGGTTCTTCACAGCCGCAAGAGGAAGCAGAAAGCTGGACGGTGGGACTGTCAGGTGTGTTTGGCCCATCAGATTCATTGCAGCATTGCACGACCTGCAGACAGCATGTAACACGCACAGAGATCTTCTCTGCTGAGCGAATCTTTGGCTTGCGTCTCTCAGGCGAAAACGGAGGTTGATCATTTTGCCATGTGACTGAGCGTTCAGCCCTGAAAATGTCAAGATTTAAAGCCCTGTGTTTGGATTATTGGCAGTTTTTGTGCCTGCAGCCTAATAGTGCATTTTTCAAAAGGTAAGTGTGAGTTGTCTGTCAAATAATAAACATGTTGCATGCTCTGAATATAATTTTGGATTGACAACACAAGCAGAATTTATATTGAACATGGCAATCATAATTGATCCTATTTGCACAGTTGTTTTGTGTTTTAAGATTTAATTTAAATGACTTTTCAGTTGATGTCACCTTGACCATGTGGGCTACTGTGAATGTTAACAAATACACCAATAGCTGTTTAGGCAATGTTTTCAGCTGGTTATGGTTGGAAAAGCAATCCTTCTGAAATCTTGCAAATGGTTTATTCAGTAGTTTGGGGCTTTTGTCGTTATTGTTACAGCAATAATAGCAAGTAATGCTAGATTTAACAAGGGATGCGTGCACATGCTCTATCCCAGTCAAAAAGCCTCTTCAGAAGTGAGTGTTTTCACTGTGAGCTCATGCTCAGCTCTGACTCTGTGCTAGTAAAGATCAGCCACTTTTCATCATCCCATTAATTCCAGAGGGATAACATCGTCTTGCCCTGCATATTTTCTTATTAAATATTCTGTTTAACTGTAAAATATACCACATTAAAATGGGGTGTTTTAACTCACGATCAAATGTGTTTTAATCAAATTATTTTAATCAAGGTTACACAATTCTCTCAACTACTACTGCATACTGAGGGTCATAAAGTCTGTACAGTATTTGGCTTTAGTGGTGATCTATGAATTTAATTATATCAAACATTACTTGAAGAATTTTAGTCAATTCAGTTACACTTCCTTACAATGTTATTTGCATCAGATTGAACTTTTTTTCTGGTTCAGGGGTTTCTAACAGCCTTTGACAGACATCTTAAAGGGGTCATGACATGGATTTATTATTTTAAAATGTTCCTTGAGGTTTAGTTTTTTTGCACAAAAAAAACAAATAAATATGTGGAAAATGATCGGGGGGATTTTCTACCTGTTTTAAGGGGCGTGTCTTTTAAGGCTTGTCAGGAATCAGGAATGGGGCAAAAACTGCCCACTGAACTCGCAATTAAATTAATTAAATTGCATATTTCAAATCAGCAACAAAATCTGAAATGAACTGCCCCATGAATGTTGTTTCTTTTGCTCAAATAGCATTTAAAAAGCTTATTTTTCAGGCTAGACTGGCCAATGCGCATGCGCAGTTATAATGCGCTTAAGACTGTGCATTGGCTGGTCTAGCCTCAGGTTTCTATGGGAACCGGAGCTTATAACGGATGCTGCAGTGATGCAATGACTTTATCAATCAGCGATTGGCTCTTTCATTTAGAAGGCAGGACTATCCTGCCATATTGCGCTTTGCAGTTTCTCCCATTCATAAGTATATGATAGTGGCAGACAGTGATTGTAATTTCTATTTGTTTTTGACGAGATATGACACTCGCATTTGGAGGCGGTGTTTATGCAAACAACTGCGCCCAGATGACGTCACCTTGAGGGTTATTGTATATGCATTTTTATTGATGATGAGGACATTTTAAGTTATGAAACTTGCAGGATGTATTAAGCATGCAAAAACCTCTTCTGTGTCAAAAGATCAAGGGAAGGTTTCTCATGTCATGACCCCTTTATAGAGAGAGAATTATTGTCCGAGGAGGTTTCTGGGTGGGTGTGTGGGATTGTGGGATTTACTGGACATAAAGGTGTAGATTCAAGATTCAAGATTCAAGATTTTTATTTGTCACATACGCAATTATATAGAGAGTATATAACCAGTAGTGAAATGTGAGTCAGGTCCGCTCCATGGACAGTGCAAATATTATAGAAAACAACACAAGGAAATATACAAAAAAATAAAAAGGTAAGAAATAAGATATGAAGAACAAAATAAAAATATAAAATATAAAAGAATGTGCATGACAGTATACTGTAGACTTAAATTTTAAGATAAGCAGGAATGTGCAAGAGAGGAATGTGCAAACAGGTTGTACATGATTATCATGTAGCAGCGATACCAAAAAGTAAATAATAAGTAAAAAAAACAAAAACACAGAAAGTGCTGTGTGCGAATGACACTGTCAGTATGAGGTAGAGATATGAATATCTTACTGATGTTAGTGTTTATAAAGT
>JAFVLL020038295.1:0-32813 GCA_021397915.2 Tor tambroides | reverse complement strand
GTTGTTCTGTTTCCTTGGTGGAATTCCAGCTCCTCATGTTTCAATGTTCTAATCGCATCTTAAATTTGTCTGATTCAGTCTCTGATATTCTACATTGGTATGTTGTTACAGGGACACCAAAGTGCTTCCATTGGCAGAAAGACAGCTGAATCACATTTTTCAACATCAACACTGGTAATAAACTGAACTGAATCATCACTGATCTGACTTGAACTTAATATCAACATTGTTGCAGATAGGTCTGCTTATAGCGGAATTAAACTGACTTGAGATAATTAATGACACTACTGTCTTTCAGAGCTGCTTTACAGCAAAAATTGTCTCCATAGTTGAGTTTGCATAACTGATTCTTGGATAGTTCACCCAAAAATGAAAATTCTGTCATTCTGTCAAGTTGTTCCAAACCTTTATGAGTTTCTTTCTTCTGTTGAATGCAAAAGAACATATTTTGAAGAATGTTGGTAATCAAACAGTTAAGTTATGTTATGTTTTTCCCATACTATGAAAGTCAATGGCTACTGTCTGGTTACCAACATTCTTCAAAATATCTATGGAAGTCAATGTGAATCCTGTTTTGTCAGCTGAATATCACTATGAGAAAAGTTCAGTACAGTCTTACTGCCACTTGTCAACTGTACTGTCACAACTGCCAAGTGACGAGCAATTCTCAATAGACTAGACCATCAACAATGCTTGGTTTGAACTTCATGGACTTCGAAGACATGGCCTTGGAAGTCTGTGTCTTTAAGGATGCAGCCCCTGAACTGGGACACAGCTATTTTAGCTAACAATATTAGCATCCACACCAAGCCATGTTAATGTTCTGTTTATTATAAATATGCTTGCAATTATGGCATAGCTACCACCTTAAATGCTTGAGCTCTTATATCAGATTCTGATTGTCTGATTTTTAAAAAAAATTTTTTAGCATTAATCAGCTGGAAAAACATTGTTCTGGAAGTGATTCGAACAATATCATTATAGCTGTGATGTGGACTCTACTATTCTCATCAAATTTGAAGAATTACTCAAATTTAATATATATTGTTATCATTATAATTATTACCCTTGGTGCAAACGGGCCTTTATTCATGACACTGGACTGCACACTGGTAGAATGTAAATGGTATGTTTCTAAGCAGAGATAAAAACTTATAATAAAGTTTTCAGTAGCCTCCAAGGCAGTTGGATGGGTTTCTTAACAAGAGCCTGGAAGAAACAGCACTCGTGCTTTTATCTTGCTGGAAATACATAACTTTCATTACATTCGAGGCCAGTTGGATTGACAAAACCATAGTGGAGAGTGGAGACACTTTATTGTGGGGTCTTAAGGGTGTCTGATATTAATGTGATTCTGCCAAGTAGGACATGTTCCTGGATCAGCATTTTTGTAGGTCCTGGAACAACATTTGCATCAACCGATCAGATTTTAGGGATCGGTTTAGGACCTACAGTATCATTTCCTTGTGATTTTAAGAGCTTGTTAATGGGTAACACTGTGTTAGTTTCTTTGCTGAAATTTCTAGATGAACACAATGTCCAGGAACACATTGTACTTGGCAACACTGCAGTCTTCAATCTCTAGCCGGGTGAGCACATGTCTCCTCTCTGTCCTTCTTAAATCTTAGTTACATTCGTCTGAGTTCTGCCAGTCTGAGGCCAGTTCCACTAGCTTCAAACAAGCAGCCATCAGGTGTCCATGAGTCAGTACCACCTGGCAGGGTCACAGGGCAGTCACCACAGGCAAGAAAACTGGCATCCCACTGTCCCCCTCCTTCTCCTGCCATTCTCTCTTTGTTCCTCTTTCTCAGCTTGCATGACAAGAAACAGATTAATATAGCAGCTCTAACAGGACGAGGTGGGACACGCTTCTACCGTGCATGGGTGAGCGTGTCTCGCACTTTCCTGGCATCTGTTCATAATTGAAGCCCATATGAGATCTGGCATGAGGAAAATAGACAGAGTTAGTTGAGGAGAAATGGATACCAGATACATCCACCTGCCCTCAATATACACTCACAGGAAAAAAGTAAAGGATGGCGGAGGAATAAGAGAAGGGGATAGAGAGAAAATGGAGAAGTGTGGAGAGGCACAGAAGAGAGATGAGATAAATAGGGAGAAAGAAAGGAAAGGAAGAGAGGAAAAACAAAAAGAAGAAAATCCTTTTTCATGGTCATTTTTCATACCAAATATGCATTTATGTGAGACAGCGGGGTGTACAGCAGTAGTGACTTGTGTATGCATTCCACATACAGTATGAGCAATGTTTTGGTTTCTTAATGAGTTCTTGTGTGGGTTCTGAACAAATGGCTTTAAGAAAATGAGACTCTTAAAATAAGTGTCTTAATTATGGAAGCTATTTCCACCTCAAAGTAAATAAATACAGCAGGTAATTGTGAGATTAAAAAAAAGAAAGAAATTCAGTCACATTTATGGGTTTTTCAGATCTGTATATCATTGTTACAATGTTATACATTTTCCTTGGTTTGGTTCGCTTTCACCAGAAAACATTTAAAAATTCTGAACACATGGCAGGTTCCAATACAAAGGTCTGAAAACACCATGAGATTTACAATTACAAGAAATAAAACTGCAGTTGTGTGGCACAAAGTCAGAATATGAGAAATAAAGTCACAATTGTAAAAGAGTAAAAAAAAATCTAAATGTTAGATATGAAATAAATGTGATAGATATAAAATAAATGTGAAATACAAAGTTGCAACTGCAAGATATTAAGTTCCAAATATAATATATATAGTTTCAATTGTGATGTATTAATGTACAGTGGGATATAAAGTTGAAATTGTGAAAAGTAAATTCATAATTCTTACATATAAACTCATAATTGTGAGATATAACATTGCAATTTTAAGATATTATGTTGTAATTATGAGAAATTAAGTCACACTTATGAGGTATATAGTCACAATTTTGATATAAACGTACAATTACAAGATATAAAGTTGCAACTATGAGATATAAAATCATAATCACAAGAAATAAAGTCACAATTTATGAATTTACAAAGTTACAATTACCTTTTAATTCATTTACTCTGAGGCCTTCCTACTTATTTTTTGTTTTTGTTTGTTTGTTTCTCTTCTTCTATCCTCTTATGGCTTGTTTTGCAGATGGTTAGATGTTTCCTAAAAACACAACAAAAAGATATAAATATGGAATCAGATTTTTTGCGGTGGGTTAGGATGCGCAGTGTGTGAGTGTGCATTCCTATATACACTTTACCTTCTTCACGAACGAGTGTGTGTGTGTGTGTGTGTGTGTGTGTGTGTGTGTGAATATTGTGCCTCTATGTGTGTGTACTTGCACCTATGTTAGCGCATGTTCACACCCTCATGCGTACTTTCCCCTTCGGGGGAAGAATCCCTGGTTCAATGAATTATTCATCATACATATCTTGTTAAAGAAAAAAAATCAAGGCAGGAGGAAATATGGTTGTTTGATATTTCCATGAAGGGAATTCTCTCCATACCAGTCCTCTGAAGAAACAGGAAGCAAGAGTTTGAACACACCAGCAGTATGAATGTAGGCCACCGTGATGTTCTAACATACTGGCTGATGCTAATCATTATGACTGGTCTTGTCTCCTGCTTTCGTTCCAATTTATGACAGAGTAAATGGATGCTGTACATTGTTTTAGCATTTCTGTCTTTTGGTGTGTGCGTTTGTTCACACAGCTCCACTTTAAATAGAGCACAATTTCACAGGTTATTAAGTCAGCTCATCCTGCTCTTTACATAGTGCTGATTCCCGTAATTAACCATAATCATTTATTTATTTGTTTATATAGTTAGTTATTTCATCCAGTGCATTTGTAAGTCAGATGCATTCGCAGAATAGTAAAGAGGCAAATGAGAATTCAGAGTAGGCTAAATAATGAAGCAATAGCCTAAAATAAATTATGACAAACTCAGCGATGATTTCAACGCTGTGTTTATTTAAATAGACAAAAAAAGCAAAGAGATGCATACATGGAGGGATGAAAGGAAATGCGGATGATCTAAGGGAAAGGGAGATAAAAATATACAGGACAAACTAAAGACAGATGAAGTAAGATTAGTTCAAACTGAGATATCATTGGGCACAATAAACAATAATCTGCCATAAGCACTCGGAGAACTCTTTACCATCACACTTATCGCTGTGTCCTCTAACATGTCAATATTTCTTTAGACAGAGCCCCAATCCCTCTGACTTTGCCCAGCAGTTTCAGATAGGCTATTTATCTAGCTACAGATATTACGGTTATCTCCGAATGTAGTCTGCTGTGAATGCCAAATAGGATAACCTGCATCTTGCATGACAGGATAATGTTATCACACATTGCAATGTGTAATGTTATTTAAAGATACAAACTTTAAACTTAGATTTAAAGTTGAAACGTGTATTGCATGAGTCACTATTAGCAGTAAATACAACTGGTCCAAACAGTAGTTCCACTACCCAAACTCATGACACTGGTTGAGCCAGAAGTGTACACTGGTCTTCTCAAACAAACCAGTAAAATCATGCTACGGTAAAAGTCTTTTTCACTAACCACAATCATTCGGTCTAAAAGATAGGTGTTATCTGTGCTGGTATAGCACTGCGGCAAGCATATTTAAATTGAGTCATTGTCATTCTTTTCAGCTCATATCCTTTCTATGTAAATTAGGCTCATTATAGATTAATTAACAAAGACTCTCATTAATAAAAGTCAGTGCTATATTTGTCTGGTGCAATTAATGTTATTAGTGCTTACATAAAGGCAATGGAATTTCTTTATAAGAGATGTACATTTTCTATTGATCATGGCAGAATTTATTCACCAAAAAAAATGATCAGATGACATAGTTGTAACTTTATTTGGCTAATAATTAGATTAGTAAACTAGAATTGTGATTCTGATTCATTTATCAAGAATATTTTTAAATTTAAAATTGGTGTAGAAACTTTTTTCACTTTTCACTACATTTCACAAACAATTACAAAGAAACAGCAAGTAACATGTTGAAGCAAATGTGAAACTTTGAGTTGAAAGACTGAAATTGTATTCTTGTAATATTTGTTCAAAAATCATTTTTTTACAGTGATAGCTGTACAATGATGTCCAATGGGCTAAAATGATTACAATTAAAGTAAAACAGGATTTATTTATTTTTTTTAAGGTGAAAATCTTGGTAACACTTTAGAATAGGGAACACTTCACTTTTAACTATGACTTTCCCTTCAACAGACTAATTTGCTGCTTATTAATAGGTAATAAGGTAGTTGTTAAGTTTAGGTATGGGGTCGGATTAAAGGATCTAGAATAAAACCATGCAGAATAAGGCATTAATATGTGCTTTATAAGTACTAATAAACAGCCAATATTCTAGTATATGCATGCTATTAGGCAACTAGTTAATGGTGAGAATATGTCCTTAAAATAAAGTGTTACCAAAATCTTCCTTGTAAATGAATCCAAATCCAACACAATCTCATGCCAGTTTTTTATGCTTTGGTGAACTGTTGGTTTTTGTACAGTTCACATTTTAGGAATTCATACAAAATTGCCACCTTGTAAAATAGTTACATTTTCCTGTTAGACTGGGTTGTCAGAATCATGATTCTAGATTATTAGCCAAATAATGTTGCACTTACAAGGAATTTGACTATAGGGTTTGCTCCAAAGGCACAGTAAACCTGCCTAACCAAATAGATGGTTTAACAACACACAAAATATACAATATAAACTCAGTCAGAATGCACAAAAATACAATATATGATATGCAATATAATGTACAGTACAGTACACCTCCAGGGTGCAATGCTGTAGGTGAAGAGTGCGACTCTACTGAGCAGAATAAATAAAGCAGATAGAGTCTAGCAGCAGGATGCAGTGCAACAAAACAAGCCTTAGTGATGCTGAAGGTGCAACATATACTCTCAAACATCATTTTATGAGGATGTGAATCTATCCAGATGGATGTTTTTACAGAAGCAGAAGTTCTATTCGAGTTTTGTGGTGCACTCATGGAACCATCTTAACAAGGCAGGGATGAACAGCGGTGGGAATGCGCCCTGAAGGGGGCTCAGTGAAAATCAGAGGAACTTGTTCTTCTCCCTTTTTTCGTCTTTTTATCAGAATAAACAAGGTGTTGATTGTTGCCCAGCAGTGCTGCTAAAGTCTGTCTCCAAATCCGTGACTGCCTCTCTGGGTGTTTGTGTGTTTTGATACAGTATAGGGTTGGTGTTTAGGGAGTCGTCTGCATGTATATATATATATATATATATATATATATATATATATATATATGCATGTATGAATGTGTATATGGATGAATATGAATGTGGAGGTTTCATGGACAATGTTAGCTACATCCTCATGACCAAAATCTGCCCACTGCCCCAGGAAACAATACAGCATCTTTTTCCTCTTTTAATTAACCTTGTTAATGAAAGTCACTATACTTGGATGAAAGGGACTGAGAGGCGCCTCTCATTTTTATTATTTTTTCCAAACGATGATAACGTCTTACTTAAGAGGCTGCATCTGAACTTCAAGAGGTTCTCTTAAGACCCTCATAGCCCATCAATCATCTCTGAAAAATCAATTCAGATTCTGCTGTAATCTATCTTAGGGATGGTGAGAACTCAACAGGGATGCCATTATTTCTGTGTGCAGCACAGGCTGAGGCTGGTCAGATGATGTAAATGATGGCCTCCTGCAAACAGCCTCTTAAAAATAAGAATCAGTCCATTTCCATCAGCACTGAGATATGTCACTCAGTATGAGGAGAGCGTCACTTGGAAACCATCCAAATATCCTTAGATCCACAAGACGGGTTGCATAGCAATATGAAATTGTCACTACAGAGACAACAGCTGGCTGACTGCTGTATCGCCAACTGAAGGTGCCTTTTGGACCTCTTTGCAGTGTGTCTAGATATATTTTATATACAGATTTTTTTTTTTTTTAAGAAATTCACACTTATTCACAAAGGATGCATTAACTGAGCAAAAGAAAAGTGTAATGTTAAAGATTTCCATTTCAAATAAATGCTGTTCTTTTGAACTTTCTATTCATCACTTGAAAAAAAAGTTGCATGGTTTCCATGAAAATATTAAGCAGCACAACTGTTTTTAACGCTGATACTAAGCAATGTTACTTAAGCACAAAATTAGCATATTAGATTGATTTCTGAAGTCTCATGTTTCACTGAAGAAGTGATTGTTACTGAAAATTCTCATCATAGCAACAATAATGCAATACTTTAATTCTGATAAAAAAAAAATCTAGCCTTAGTAAGTATAAGAGAATTCTTTCAAAAATATTTTTTTAAAAATCAACTCAATCAACTAGTCTGAAAAAGAGGAGAACATTTTGGATTAACTAGTAAAATCTTTAATTACAAACATTCCTGTGGCATTCTAAGCAGGTAAGAGCCACAGGTCTGTTCACCACTGAACTTTTCAAAACGGAGCTGGTGGTTAAATCCTGTCAATTTGCATGAGTTGCCTTTGAAGCAGGATGGAGATGAGACTAATGAGCTTTACTAATTACTGTGCTGATCACTGTCCCTATCTTTTTCTTGCTGTCTCTAACATCTTCCTATTTCACACTTTGACTACCGCTAGCATATAGTCACTTTGTGCAAACGGTGCATTTCAGTACTTAGATCAGAGTGCATTACCGGAATCTCCAATGCACTCAGTGTGCATGCCTTAATCTCCAGCATAATTTAAATGCTTTTGAAGGCCAAATTTTACAGTGAAGGCTCTGAAGATTTAAATTTTAAAAATAAATTTCCATAAACCGTCTAAAACTTCATAACCTATCTTTGTACAAAAGCCTCTGAGCAAAGGTTAAGGTTGCTCTCATCCGTAATAAGATATCAAGTTTATAAGACTTCCATAATTACATTATTGTAAACATGATTTTCCTTTGTTTCTACAAGATGAAGGACGGGTCAAAATGATTTTCTGTAGTAATCAAGGGGTCAAGGTTTGGCTGGTGCACATAGCCCAATTATTCCCTGCTGGTAGACAATTTATTTCTTCACAGACAACCAAAAAAGTAGTACATTGTTTTAGCAAAGTTGGTTTCTTGACAATGTCAGCACTCATGCTGATCCTGAATTCATTGTGTTACACAAACGTGCAAACAAAACCAGTAATGTTTTTATTTTGTGGCAATATACACACACCACAATCAGATGCCCCAAGGACAGCTGTGAATATTAAGTAAGCACATCTTTAGGTTTGACTGACTGACACACAACAGACTAACACAGAAGTACACAAGAGAGAAATTTACTAAAGTATGTTTTAATAGTTTGTATTGTCCCTTATCATTGCAAAGTCATCATTAAATTATATGGTTTCATGCCGATACCGTTCAAAAGAGTTGCACCGTCATGAAATCAATGCAGCTCCAGATTGAACAATCACATGACATTTAAAAACTGGGAGGGGTTGGCTCAAAAACTTCTGCCATCTTTGCTCATGGGAACCACAGATTTCAAATCCTGCACCATCTGAGCAACTGCCATTGAGATGAATGGGAATGCCAATGGAATGGTCTCCTGGGATTTTCTTGGTGGAAATTGACAGCATGACACTGACGATGGCAATTGATCTTAAAGGGTTACTTCACCCAAAAATAAAATCTGTCACATTCTTTCTTCTGTGGAACACAAAAGAAGAAATTCTGCCCAGTTACATTTATGCATTTACTGTATGCCAAAGTGACTTACAATAGAGGAACAAAAGCAATTCTCCACAGAGCCAACAGTATTCATAATTCGTTGTTGTTTTGAACCCCATTGATTTTCTGTATAAACAGAAATTTAAGACCTTTTAAAAGCTATTTTCATTGTATGAACAAAATAAAATATTTTTCAAAATATCTTCTTTTGTGTACCAAAGAGTTAAAAAGTCTTACAGTTTTGAAACAACACAAGGATAAATTATAACCAAAATAGTCTTTTTTGGTGTGACCCTTTAAGTTGAAGTTAGTAGTGCAAATGTTAGTGGTGAGCAAGATGACATTAAACCACTATAAACAGGCAAGAAGCTACTATGGATTCATCAGCTTTTGTTTCCCACCACTAAAGTTTCAAGAGACAGACGTTTGTGTGGTATTAAGCTCAAAGCCCAGAGTCAGAAAGACAGCCAAGTATCTATCAACAGCTTGATCCCTGCTGATAACCGGTATCTTCTCTTGCTCTGACACTCCCTGACTTGGCAAAAGTAAGAGTTTGCGAAACTTACAGTGCATCCACAAGCCCTCAATTTCCACATAACACTAGACCAAGAAAGCTGATCTCAGACCAAAGCTACGCCAGTCACACACCATGTGCTAAAACAATCCACTGATTCAGAATCAGCTATTGGCACCATGTTGTTTCTGCTGCAGAACTCATGTGGTGCTCTCTCTCAAACCTGCTGTTACCGGAGGTCAGGGTTGTCTCCTGAACTCTGCGAGGGCTCTTTATAATTTAACAGCATACAGGGGGCTGCATCCACACACCTGCCGCACTCGCACACAAAGAGAGAGTGAGCAAGAGAACCTCATTTTTGATCTATTATTGAAGCTCTGTATTTGAGAAAGCTGTCTGTATTGAAGGATGAAGATTTACGCATGCATCGTGGAATTCACAATGCTGAGGATGTCTTTCAAAGGATGAATATACATTGCACATGTTGCACAATACAATAACCACTTGTTAAAATGGAATACATGAGTGTGGTCATGGAATCAAAGTAGAAGAATAGAATAGAATAGAATAGAATAGAATAGAATAGAATAGAATAGAATAGAATAGAATGCTTTAAAATATTTGACTTTCACTGCATGGAGGGGGAAAAAACACTGATAAATTTTCCAAAATATCTTCTTTTGTGTTCTATAAGGTTGAGAATATGATGAAAAATGTGACCCTGGACCACAAAACCAGTCATAAGGGTCAATTTTCTAAAACTGAGATTTATACACCATCTGAAAGCTGAATAAATAGACTTTCCATTGATGTGTGTGTTTTTTTTTAGGATAGGACAATATTTGGCTGAGATACAACAATTTAAAATCTGTAATCTGAGGGTGTAAAAAAATCTAAATATTGAGAAAATCACCTTTAAAGTTGTCCAAATGAAATTCTTAGCAATGTATATTACTAATCAAAAATTAAGTTTTGATATATTTATGGTTAGGAAATTTACAAAATATCTTCATGGAACATAAACTTTACTTAATATCCTAATGATTTTTGGCATAAAAGAAAAATCGATAATTTTGACCCATACAATGTATTATTGGCTATTGCTACAAATATACCTCAGCGACTTATGACTGGTTTTGTGGTTCAGGGTCACAAATTTCATTTTTGGGTGAACTTTCTCTTTAACAACATGTTGCTTTTTGATTAGAAGAGAGATGATTTACAGAACAAGTATATAAAAAAGCAGATTTGGAATACTGGACTTGTGGTCCATCTTGTGGTTTCATCAATCATTCTGAAGGTCTAAGTGTTTTATTGCATTGGTCTTTTTTGTGAGAATCCAAATAAACTTTTAACAAACAGATGTGACCTTGTCAGATGTGGATTCTGATGAAACCTGGCAAAAACGTGGGTAGGCTGCAGGAGGAATTGCTTCAGTGAAAACTAGTGTTTGGTTTAGAAAGCCTGGACAGAGACAGCCACAGTGCATCAAGTGCATGTGGTTTTAATACTATAATGTTCACGGCTGTGCTGTTCTGCTTGTCATTTTGTCTACTGTTAGTGGCTAAATAGCGCTAGTGAGAAAACAAAGCCATTTCGCTGGAACAGACTGTCAGGTGTAGTCTCTTAATGTACTCTGAAACACATACTGTACAACTCTCTGCATCCGCCTGACTGCCTCGCTCCCACACGCACAAAGAACATTATACAGCCTATTAAGAGAACTGTACTTGACAGTACAGAATTTGCTAAACAAGAGTATGCAAACTAGCACACAGATAAAGCAGACACAAGCACACAAACATCATCTTATACACTAGTACTGCCAAAGAGGTTCATCCAGGGGCGTTGTTAGGGTTGGGAGAGATAAGGGGCTTAGCCCCCCGCCCCCCCAATAAATTATTTATTTATACATTTATTACATACTTCAAATACATTAACATATTTATTGACATATCAATTACACATATAAAAGTATAAGTAATCTTTATTTGGAGTATGTCTTTATTGCACAATGCACATTTCTTAATATTATGCCTAAAATATGCTTTACTATCACTATTAATAAGGATTGAATGATCGCTGTAATATGATATCAGTCTTTAAATGCAAGATATTTAAAGTGTATCTGAAGTATGCTTTGATTGTACACTTTAGCACAATCAAATATACTTCAGTATATCTTTAGTTGGACTTCAGCACTACTTATGCACAATTAAAGTGCATTAAGTACAAAATTAGTTGTTCCAATTTAGCAGACTTTATACCAGTTTAGTATACAAAAAAGTAGAATTGCAGAGTATTTTTATTATGCACATAAATATATAAATGTATTTGTAGAATACTTAGCACAAAATAAATGTATTTCACATACATTTTAGTATGTTTTTTCCAATAGGGCCCGGCCGCACCCATACGTTGGATACTGAGCCTCACTAACCACATCTTTGATGCTTTATCTGACATTAAATTCATCTGACATAAAATTTATTTGTTTACATTATGTGTGGATAAATTACCAACTAGAGCTGCTCGATTCTGGATAAATGGAGAATGGAGAATCACAATTTTTTTTTAAATAGATAACACGATTCTCCCACCATGATTCTGGAAAAAAATAGACAACTAAACAAAATAACATGCAATTTATTAGAGGTTCTGACCAAATGCAAATTGCTACAATCTGTTTATAAAATGTATTCTATATTCAACATATTGTTAAAAAAAATCAAGTTGAACGAATGATTCAGTGACTCACTCATAAAGACTTCATTTGTTTCATTCCTGAACGAATCAACGTTTTTTGAACGAATCTCTTTTTTTAAGTCACTTGTCGCCACCTGCAGGCGTTACGATGTAATTGATACAATCTTTATTTGAAGCCTGAAGTCACTTTCAAAAAAGGTTTTCTCCATTTTAATCGCTACTGTAGAAAACAGTGTTTATGTCTGAACTATGAACTTTTATCCCAGTACTTCTGTGATTATTTGAATGTTTGTAACGCAGAAATAATGATACAAAAGACTTGTAAATATGTTTCATAACTGCCCTCTCTGGGTCAGCGGCAGCGCGAACGCAGATTTAAAATGGCAGCGGCTATTTACACTAAGTGCAAATAGGGATGGATGCTATTTACGCTATGTTAAAATAGCAATATTTTCTGCTATTTATACTACTTATTGCAATTAGTGGCAATTATCTGCACCTCAGTATTGTAGTACATTATAAAACAGTACGCAATAATAACGTATCGAGTGTAAATTATAGTTTTAATTCAGATTATTAAATGGATGCCACCTTATTGGAACAATAAAGCCCTCCCTACACCTACCCTAACCCTACCCGATACTTTTATTTTTAACTTTTTAATTATTTGCTTAATTTTTATTGAAAATAAATGCCTTTCTGATGCGATATGAGATTTGAAAAGGGAGAAAAAAAGTTCGACAAAAGGCAGACTCGAACTCGAGTAGAACGCATCAAAAAACACGCTCTACCATCTACGCCACTGAAACTAACATTAAACACGCGTCTTTTTGTAGTTTTGACTAACCCAATCACACGTTAGTGGGCGGAGTTAGTATAAATAGCTTTTTGCCAACAAGGCGGGCTATTTGCACTTAGTGTAAATAGACACTCCGATTTAAAAATGTAAATGTTACAGTGTGATTTAAGGATTTAGTAGACATAGCTGAATCGTTGTCATTTAGGAACAAGATTGCGTGGGTGATTGAATCTGTTCGCGATCTGGCTATTTAAATATCCAAAACCGAGGGCTTTAAAGCTGTGTTTAGTGGAATGAACACATAAGGAAAGCGGTAATCTACCACAACTAGCAGCGCAGACTGCTTTTCATCACGGACAGATGGATTTCTAGTACTTGGAGAACAAATTAAAATTAATAAAACATATTTTATTTGAGAAGTGCATGGTCCATCTTCAAAAAGATCAGGGGCTTTTGGCAAAACATCAGGGGCTCAAGCCCCCAAAGAGCTCAAGCCCCCATCAGCTTTCAGATGATGTATAAATCTCAATTTTGAAAAATTGACACTTATGACTGGTTTTGTGGTCCAGGGTCACAAATATGAACTCACCTATATCACAGGGACCAGCCAACCGCCATCACATGGAAAACAACTTACAAAAAAATTAAAAATTTGTGTGAGTATAAACACAATGGAAAGTTTTAAGAAAAATGCCATATACTGTACATATACATATACATACTGTACTATACATATTTTCAAACCTAAATATAACCCTTACTCAAAACTCCTGTACACTTATGCAAACAAAATATGGAAAGTACAGAAGGCATGGAAATGTTTTAATTGACTGCAGTTAGAATGTTTACATCCTACGTTACCTCAGCACTGTTGCACAAATGCAAATATAGGGCCTAAAACTTTTGTTTTGTTTTGTTTTGTGGTTTGTTATTTTAACAGGTTAATTATTTTGTGTGCACCACATATTTGGACCAAAACCTTGTTTTTACTCAAGGACAGGATTTTTAAAAATGTAATTTTCTAGATATTAAGGGCTTATTTTGTACACCTACAGAAGTTTTACAGAGTTTTGAAAGACTGCGTTTTAGCAACAAAGTAAAATAGCGCCCCTCACTGGACACTAAAAGCCCTCGTGCCTGCTTTAGTACACCGAGAGAAACTGTAGACAAGCTCCAAAATGGCTTTATTCCTCCAACAGTTGAACAGAGAAATTAAAACCGTACATACTCTAAAAAGACTGCAAATATTCATAAGAAAATATAATTGGTTTCATATAATTTTTGTGGATTTAGAATGTGCATTAACCAGTGGCATTAACGAGTCTGCGTTTTGTCTAGAATATAGAGATGTGCACGAACCTATGAACCACGAGAATTAGATTTGATAACTTTTTTTTTTTGAAGTGAAATGGCGGATTATTAATAATTCATACGCACCATATTATGCGTGCGGCGGCTTTCGGCTGCCAAGGTAGAGAGCTTGTTTGATGAAACAGTGAATGAGGGCCATGGCAGTCGCATGTCGGGGTTTCAAAAGATGTTGTTGCATATCTAAGAGAGAAAATTATATATAAATAAAAAAAATATTGTTATTAAGGCCTACGTGTTTCTGTGACCTTGAATGAAAAAGCACCTTTGTGCAACGTGTACTATTTTAAACAAATAACTCATAATTCTATTTAAATTGTTGCACTTACCATATTGTGTAATTTGTTTGATCTTAACTAGTTCATTGTCACGTCACTGAAAAGCTTCATCGGAACGCTCACGTGATGTGAAACTGTGCCTTTGGACGCCATCTTGGCTCAGCGCTCATAATTACGAGTAGATAGCGCCATTCTTCCTGTTAGATCCGTAATGACATCAGTTTCCTGAATGCGCTTGCAGTTGTTCCCTGGTTACTTCAGGAGTCATGAACGGTGCTTCGCTGGTCCAAAGGGTAGCAGGGATTTCTGGAGCTCTTGCTGTCGCAGCAGGTGCATATGGAGCTCACGGTAGGTCTCCTTTCTGATCGATTGTGTTTTATTTGGCTGATGGGTCTCGTCAGGCGATTGCTGCGTTAAGACGACTCAAAAATATTACACTACTGGGCACTTGACAGGTCGAACGTGACCGAGCGCACGCCAGTGAGCGTTTTCTGAAAGTTTTATAAAGCTTTTTTGTAATTCTTTCGTGTCTTTCTCTCCTGGGCAGGATTCAGACACAGTGAAGCGAGTGATTACCAGAGAGAGGTGAGTATATTTGGCTATTATGTTATGTTGCTTTGTCACTCTTTTCATCTGGCCGAAATTATTAAATGGAAAACTGTTTTGTTTTGTACATAGGCAGGACGTTGTTGTGGAAGTCAGTTTCCTCGAAATTAGAAAAAATATATATATATTTGATAAATAATAATTATGACAAAGTCAAAACTTTGTCATAATTGTGACAAACATTTTTACGTCACAATTATGACTTATCTCAGTTATAACTTAATATCGTAATTTTGATGCTTATGTAATATTTTTTTGACTTTATATTTCACGATTAGGACTTATTTTATATCATAATTTTGACTTCTTATCTCATAGTGTCAACTTCTTATGTAATTATGATTTAGCAAAGCATTTTTTTTCCTTGTTTGGCGGAAATAGGCTTCCATAGTATGAGGTTCGGAGTAATAGACCAAATATTTTCACTACATAACCTACCTTTTAAAACATAGGAAATCTTATGAATGTCATGCATTATTGATAGTGTTTTTTTGTTGTTGTTGTATCTCTTGTTGTTCTATTTTTTCTGTTCTTTTTGTCTCTTCAGTTGTATGATACAGCAAACAAGTATCACATCTACCACAGTCTGGCATTGTTAGGAGCTGCTCGCTGTAGAAAACCTGCTCTGGTAAACACCTTTTTATCATCATTTTTACATTAACATGAACATTTTTAGCTCTAAACTGAAATCAGAGTAATGATAACTACAGTAATTACTGATATCATTAAAATATAGGTAAATTCAGTCACCTGTCTCAAAGTGTCCCAAATTTATCTGAATTCATTTTTTACATTATTGCCCTTATGTCTACTATACCTTTCAAATATATGGCTGTTTGAGAGATTTTATTGTTGACAGCCAGTGGCAGTATTCTGCAATGTAATATTGTCTTAATTATTCTAAATCGTATAAATTAACAGTTGTCCCAGGCAACCGATTTCCTAATAGCAGCGTTTTATGTCTGTCTGTTTTCGATCCCTCTGTGGTCTCTTGTTTCTCACATTATTAAATAGTAGATATCTCAGATCAATATATCATGTCTATTTATTCATTTATTTGGTAAGTAGCCTTCTAAAAAAGCAGGATAATGCGCAGTCAGCCGCTCATTATTATAAAATAAATCCCTTTAGGGACAGGGTGATACAAGTCCCCTGCACTTTGTGCATTGTTAAACTGTAATCTATCTATGATAGTGAATAATAATGTCATTGTGATAATGTCATTGCAAACCTGTATGCTGCTACATTTTCTGTGAAACAAAAAATAAATAATTTCATTACAGTGATTGGATACTTTAAAATGTACATCAGTAGAGAAATATGCTTTCACCCCCTTAGAAGGGTGTATATGGCATCCACCTTCAGGGCAAAACTGGACCATGGCTGCATCTGAAATAGCATATTCTCTGAGTAGGTACTTCTTTTAAGAAAGTAATTAGTCCACGGCCGCAAAATAAATGTTCTGTTTGGTATGAATGTGTGTAGTGTGAATGTCATCAGAATAAGTCACTTTACTGCTATTCATAAATCCTCATGGGATAGTAAAGTGTCTATCGGGATGTGCACTTCAGAATCTCACCAGAACTAGCAAGTCATTAGGGTATTTTTCGCCTGCTATTTTGCCTGCTGTACTATTTTTGGGACATTCAACTCTTTTCAGTTAGTTGCCTACTATATAGTGAAGTATGCGGTTTTAGATGCAGCCCATGTTAACCTGCCACTCTTTGACTCCTGGGCTGAACATCAGTTGCATCATCAAATGTCACTGATTTATGAGTTTCTACTGATTGAAAATCACTGATATCAAACCTGACACCTGGCACCCCATTTGATTTGTTACCATGTCTGCATGTATTATCAGTCTATACTGTTTAAATTATATTAATTTCATGTTTAAATTCCCACAATAAACACCTTTTGATCATTGTCAGGCTGAATAGATTTGTAGAAGAATGATAATCATAATGCTGTACTTTACTTGCTGACCTCCACGGAACAAAATGTCTGTTGGTTTGAAATGAATTGAATAAAGCACCAGAGCTTAAGTAGGGTTTTTATTGAGAACCAAATTACTTTGATAAGACACAAACCAGTAGCAGTCACATAAATTAACACACACTTTTTCTTTTTTTTCCTTAAGGCGGGAGCAGTCCTCCTCGCTGGCATGGGCTGCTTCTGTGGTCCCCTCTACCACCAGGCCTTAACCAATGACCCCAGCTTCAGCAAGCTGGCACCAATTGGAGGCTCATTGCTCATCGTTGGCTGGGCTGCGATGGCTCTTTGAACTTTGACTCCATTTGGCAGACCTTGACCCATGTGGTTTTAACATTCTCAGCGATTATGTTCTGTTTTGTCATTTGAACATGAAAAGAGGAGCTATAGGGTGAGTGAAGAAGAAAGGGGTGGAGAATTTCACATCTTATCTAACCCCTTTTCAGTCATGTCTGGAAAGTGATGATAAGGCCTTGGGATCAAACATAGTTCTTTTTTTCTCCACACTGTCACAGGCATCTTTATTTTGTCAGCATGGGGAAAAAAAAACAACTTTTGAGACGCTTTCCTTTGTGGCTTATTACTGAGAGTGAATGAGTCACACTCTGGGTTTGTTCATGTCTTGAAAGTGTATGTACATACTTTTCCTTTGTTTGAAAAAATAAAGCTGTCTGCAAAGCTGATTGCCAGTTTGACCTTCTTATATTGGAGGAAATGTTTCTCTGAACGTCACTCCCAGGTCAAGATCTCAATAGCCTTCGGGCTTTGATCCTGTAAGTATGACAGTACAAAGCATTTCATTATCGCGACCTCACTTTTAGCGCTTCTAGTGTCCAAACTTATCTTTATACAAATGAAATGTGAAATCCAATGAGGTTCTAATTCTAGGGCCTGTGACTGTCGGCACGTAGCTGGGTTGGGGACCTTTGAAAATTGCTTTATAAATCCTCAGGTCAATTTGCAAGGGCAGCCTCATAAGCCAACTCTATTGAGGCAAAAGGGGTTCTATTGATGCCGCACGTCCCAATAAAGTGATCACACCACTCGTAAAACCCTCATTAACTTGGGCTATTAGCAGAGCCGTGCAAATCAGGGCAAAGCAATCAAACCACTTTAGTCTCCTCTTCACTATCCTGATGGAAGAATAAGAAATTTCTCTGTGCTTGTAAAAAGACAGACATCCATGCTTATACGAAGGACCGAACAATATAAAGGCATTTTCAGTTATGTATGTAGCCTATAATTAGATCTGATTTTGGCATCTCCAAACCGAAGCCTGTTTTTGAAAAGTTTCTTCCTTGTTTCCTCTTCCTCCTCCCTGACATTTCAATAGCTCTGGGAATTCCACCAGTCGCTCATTACTGAAGTCAGATCAGGGTCTCCTCGTTAAAATCCATAAAGGCGTATCGCGCTCTGCTTCATGAGGTCGTGTTAAGTGTCTCCTCCCTGGCTCTGTCTGGATAGATGCAGCCAGTAAAAATCGATGTTTAAAGCAACCAATACATTGCAGTGGCCCTGTGGTCATTCGGTCGTTAAATTCTCATCGTGCTTGAATGATCTCTCTGTGTTTGAACCAGCATCTAAGGGGCAGCGCTGTGGGCAAGCAACTTTTAACTCGGTTTCGCTTCAATTGGGTAAGAAGCGGTCAGTGGCAGTGAGGTAGGTACTGTTAATTGCGACTCATGGGAGTTGAAGCCTCTCTTTGTCGGTATTCATGTGGCTTAACTTCCTCCCCTGAACACCAACTGACATTTCCCATTTACCCTCGCTTGTGTGGGCAGTGCCAATTCATTTCCCAGTCTGATGTAGAGCGACCCTGGTTGTCGAAAGCGACGTCGTTTGAAGGTGTGGGAGGTTAGGATTTTTTTCACTTTGAATGAAATGCCCACACGTACTGATATGATTACCTAAACTCTCTCTTTCCCGCTCCCATTTTTTGAGGCGTCAATCATAACAGCACATCCCGCAGAAGATTGCTAATATAATTTCATGTCAGTCTCTTTTTAACCCTGCACCAAAAAGATTGTCATTCTTTCTGATGTGCTGCTTCAAAAGCTGTCACTAACATTCTTCAATATTAAAATCTCATTTGAACTGCCGTCCAGCCTTTTTGTGCCATAAATATGGCCATGCAGTTTTATGTGAGAGGCAAGTGGATTGTGTTAGAACAAAAGCTTGATTAAAGAACTGAATACAGAAGAGTTTTGTATAATAAATGAAGATATAATTATATGCGCATTAGATTACAGGGTTCAGGCGTTAATTAGAAGGTGTAGAGCTGTTGGGGATGGTGCAGAGAGAATGATGCTGCAGAAGTGAAGAATTTAAAGCACCTCGCTGTCTTTGGCCTCCTCCGTTTCTTCCACGGCATCAATTATCTGCGCTGTCAGCCTCTCAGATGCTGCTTCAAAGGGGAGGTATTTCAAGGTGACACCACAGCAGAGGGGGTCGGAATGGGACGGGGAGAGCTGGCGAGGGTTTTGAAAATCTTTTGATCACTCTTCGCCTCCTGGAAAATAGTATTAGAGCTGAGAAGAGAAGGAGTTTAAAAGCTGTCAGGGGAGCATTTGACTGGAGTCCACAGTGTCTGTCTTGTTCCCTCACTCTAAAGGGCAGATATGCGGTTCTCAAACTTTTCTCAGGTTGCAGACTAGATCACCAAAACAAAACAATTCAGTCCACCTAAAACTCCAAATTTGGGGACAACATTCAGCCACCTCAAAGCAATCACATACATTAGTGCAGAAGTTATACTTAGTTTATATCCTTTAATCAAATAATTACAGTTAATATCATATTTAAAAAAAAAAAAAAAAATTAAGTAGCCTAATGAAAATGTTTGTGCATCTTTCTAGGGAGTTGTTTTGTTTGTTTTTTAGTCAGATACAAATACACCACTGTTCAAAATTTTGCATTCAGGTTTTATTTTTTTGTTTGTTTTTGAAAGAATTTTTGTAAGACAAACAGTAATATTGTGAAATATTTTTTACAATTGCTGTTTTCTATTTCAGTGTATTTTAAAGTGTAATTTATTTCTGGGATGACAATGCTGAATTGTCTTCAGTGTCACATGGTCCATTCTAATGCTGAAACTTTTTATTGTTGTTGTTGTTATTATTATTAATGTTAAAAACAGCTGTGCTGCTTTTTTGTGGGAAAAGAGATGCATTTTTTTCAAGGTTCTTTGAAGAACAGAAAGTTCAATAGAATTTATTTGAAATCTTTCATAAAATAAATGTCTTTCAAAAAAGTTTATATTTTCAAATGACATAATTCATAAAAAAAATATAGCTGCCTTTTAGGAGTGTTTCCAGTTTTTACCATTGATCATTCCTATTCTTGCTTCAAAATCAAACCAAATAATAATATAATATAATCTAGCTAATAGGTAGAATTTATAATAGAAGAAGGGGAAAAACGTATAATTTAAATCGCGTTTTACAGAATAGAATTTACCAACAACTGCGAATGATTGTTGTGAGACATAAATCAGTGCACATAGTTTACTCTTTTGTATAATTGCTCCTATAGCTGTTGACCTGGATACATTTGCGTCCCGTTAAAAAGGTACTACTAATCCCAAGATCCTCGGTGGAGGTCTATGATTTCCGGGAATAGTATTGCCAGTGGGAAGGTGCGCGCAGGGGACCTGTTGGAAATGACGCGAGCTGAAATCCTGTTTCAGAAAAGAAATCACAACAAACAACCCGGGGTCTAAGGCAGAGCGCACCGAGCCAGCGGTAAACAGGGTGTGTGTGCAAACTATAAACAACGAAAGTCATCGCTGAATCTAGAGGTGTTTAGCTGGTTAGCACGTTAGCTCGCTCCACACCTGCTAGTCGGCTCATTTGGGCTGCTTAATCTTCACGCATCTCATGCTCGTTTATAAAAAGAAAACAATCTATTCCCTCTCATACAGCACATGTCATGGGGAATTGAGGTGTCGCTATGTTTATAATAATGACCTGCCAAATGGATCAGTTGTTTCGCTAGAGAGACATTAGCTGGCTAATTAGCTGATTAATCTGCCCACTGACCCACATTCCGCTTCAGCCGCTATGAATAACTAACCTGCGTTTAACTATTTAGGCGGTATTAAAAATTAATCTGAGTTTGAGTTGGGTAATTAGTGCTACTGAGTAAATACTGTTTTGTTTCTGCATCAACAGTTAACGTAGTGTGTTTATCATTTAATGGTGAGAAATGTTTAATACAAGTAATACATAATTGAAACTAATCATTAAAATGTCAAAAATGAAAAGTGGATCCTATTGCAAACTACAAAAAAAAAAAATCCACATCTAGACACTCGCATAGTTAGCAAAGTAAAAAGCCTTTATTCTAAGACTAATCATAAGTGAGATGATTTTGTTACAGTTTGGTAATATTGATGTGGTTCTCAGGTAATGCTCAATGGAGACGCTCATGAGTGCCGTGGCCCCGCGTGCACCGGCTGCGACGGTGAAGCGGGTGTCCGAGGTGGACTTCCGCTCGGGCACGACTCTGGAGCAGCTGTCGGCTCAGGTGCAGGAGCTGGTGCAGCTGGAACAGGGCGAGTTTGGAGACCAGACCGCACTTGAGGTGCACACGGCCAAAGACTTCATCTTTAATATGCTGGGTGAGAATATCATAGTGAACGCATAAATATACATATAATGTGAAACCCACAGTGTTTACAACTTTTTTTGTTTGTTTTGTTTATTCTGTCCTCCAAATTACTGCTGTAGCTGTCTGGTTAAAGTCAGCAAAATAAAACCACCATGTTATACATTCAAGCATGGCAAACTTTAGGACAAGGGTATTTTTCAAAAATGGCAAATTAGTGTGTAGGCTATATACTGTCACCTTTATTTAATCATGTAACGTTTTTTACTACACAGATTGTGTCAAAGTAGCAAAGTCCCATTCACACCAAGAACGATAACTATAAAGATAACAATATTAGCGTCCACACCAGTGAACTATATCGTCTGTTTATTCTCAGTGCATACTCATCTGCTGCTTTAAATTCTCGAGCTCGTTATAGCAGGATGGATTCTGATTGGGTGTCAATGTTTAAAAAAAAAAAAAAAATGTTCAGACAGTGATTCCAACGATATCGTTCCTCTGTGCCTTTATTGTTATAGCTGTGGTGTGGACTCGATTTTTTTGTATTATCATTGTGTTTATAGTTATCGTCCTTGGTGTGAATGGGCCATAAAACAGGAAAATAGTGTTGATAATGCAAGAAACGCTCAATTTTCAGTTAAAGTCATCTTTGCTTCAGTGATGCCATCATCCAGCTAACTATCCATTTGTCTGTCTGTATATAATGTTAATAATGTTTTATAAATTGTATCATATTTCTTTTTACATTCAGGATGTTAGGAATCGGATGTTCATAGCAAGTGTGAATTGTGTAAAACGGCATTTAGGGGCAGTTCTAAGAAATTAAATTTTTTAAAGGACGTTTTCATCATACTGATGAACTTTATTTATCCAGGCCTCTGATTCAAATCTAGACTTGAGTGAAGCTGTTTGTCCAGCAGATGTCTCTAGTTCCCCTTGGTTTTTTTTTTTTGGTTTTTTTCCCTCAGTACATCCCACCAGGTCTCCCCAGCACCCTTTTCTAATCACTTGCTCTGCCCCGCTACAGTGTAAACACACTAAATGTCATTCTTTTTGGCCTTTTTTTTTGTGTGACGCAAGTGAGGGAGAGACAGATTTGTAGAACTGCATTGTTCTCTAAAACATGACTGGAGCTGCATCACATAATCCTGTCAAATGCTGGATTAGGTGACAGTTTCTCTTTTTCTCTCTCATTCTGTTTTTCCTCCATCGCCTGCTGTTTTTTTACCCACCGCTCTCCTCCGTAGAAAAAGTTTCAGCCTCTAGCTGTCTTCTGGTTTTGTTTCGCATGTTGCATTGTTACGTGCAAATCTTCCAGTACTTTGGTTTACTTTTGGACCTTTGTTTACTGACATGGTTGGATGATTTTTTCTGCCATCCTGCCAGTGTAACTTTTATGTTTCTTTTTGTCTGCCTCCTGTTGCTTTCATTTCCCTTTTTTTCTCTCGGCTTTAACCCCTTGATGTTCAGCCAAAAGCCTACGTATTTTTCTTGCTCGCTGTTTCCATCTCTCGCTCTCTAAAAATATGCAGACATTTTCAAAGCAACATCCATCACACACCTACTGAGAGTGATGGGTAGACAGCTTTTTATTTTTATGCTAGGCAGGGTGCTCCTTAGCATTCATTTGGAATATTCTGCCTCATTACAAATGAGTAAAAAAAATGATCATCTACTTTTGATGACCCTTACCTGTCCATCAGGATTTAGGTGTTAATTCATTTCAGAAGACCCGAATAGATTCATGTAAAGCCAGCGCCTTGATTTAAATTGGCATTGATGTTTGCTTCCTTTAGCAATCATCATTATTTCTGTTTTCACACCTCCATGACCTGCAAACATTAACATACCATCTGCATGCCAGCCTCTCTAGACTCCGTACAATCCTGCAAACGTATTTCTCCCAAAGGAACTAATTAAATCGGAACCGTATGAAAAATGTAAAGGGCAAAAGGGATCATTGTTATTGTAGAAAAACAAAAAGCACTCAACTTCGTTGTCCTGGAGTGAAGGTCACTGAGTCCCCGCAAAAAAAACACCATCAACAATTTTCAAATTGTGAAAACATGTATTGTTCTTTGTGTGTAGTCATGTTGGTTTCCGCTAGGTTTCAGACCAAATTGAAATCTTATAAATGTGCTATTTATCTGGGGAAATGCTGTTAAATGAAGGAATTTTAAAAAATCATTCTTAAAGGCATAGCTCTTCATTTACAGACATGTCATTTTTTTTCCATTTGGCCATAGAGTACAATGAAAGTCAATTGGGATCCAATATGGTTTGGAACCCAGTGTTCCTCAAAATATCTTTTTGGAGAGAAATGCATACAGGTTTGGATATATATAATATTGGTTTCATATTTCAGTGTACTTTAAAATATACTTTGTTTCTCTGATGCAGTGCTGAATTTTCTTCAGCTATTCCTCAAAGAACCCTCAAATTTATCACAGGTCCCAAAAAATATTAAGCAGCACAACTGTTTCCAACATTAATAATAAATCAGCATATTATAATGATTTCTGAAGCATCATGTGACACTGAAGACTGGAGTAATTCAGGTTTATTTGTATAGCGCTTTTTACGATACAAATCGTTGCAAAGCAGCTCTACAGGAATTTAAGTTTCCACAATATATTTATATATTGTAGAACCTTAATATATTTAACTTATGGTATTTCTGGTACCATTTTCATTAAAAAGATGATGCTGAAAATTCAGCTTTGCTTCACAGGAATAAATTATATTTTAAAGTATATTAAAATAGAAAACTGCAGTAATATTTCACAAAATTACTTTTTTTTTCTCTATTTTTGATCAAATAGATACAGCCTTGATGAGCATAAGAAATATCTTTAAAAAACATAAAAAATCTTACAGTTCCCAATCTCTTGAATGGCAGTTTATCTTTTTAAAGATTTCTGTGCTGCTGTCAGCATCGAACAGACCTGTTTACATGGCCTTTATGCATTCAATTTCAGACAAATGAGAACAATAATTAGTCTTTTTAAAATGTCATGTAAACACTAGTCTAAGATAATGCAACTATAGCTTGGTTTAATCCATCAGTATATACGTTAATTATAAAACGATAGTGTATGTGTCTGTGTCGTGTATGCTTGGACAGACAGACTATGTTGCATTATTATAACTGCATCCTGTGTCATTTAAATCATGTTGTAGTTCTTTAACTTAGAAACATCACAAATGTCCTGTAGAGGTGGATAGGTTCAAACTCTTGTAGGCCTATGTGTTAATCATGCTTTGACAGCAGTGCATGCTGGCCACTGGTATATAATGAGTAAGCATATATGCTGACCAGCTTCCCTTTGGCATCTGTCATGGAGAGTGATGTTTCTTATCGAAGGTTTTATTTATTTTATTTTATTTTTTTCAAGTGTTCAATAATTGTGACCATATGAGGAAGTGATGAGTGAAATGCACCTGGTGCTAATGGCTTTTGCCTTAGGGACTAATGAACATAATGAATTCATTTGCATAAACAAACTGGTAATTGGTAAAGCCGTTGCTGCTTGTGTTAGACGACGTGATTTTAACACCCCCAGCAAGACAACAATTCTTTTACTTAATTCCCTAGTGAATTGATTGTCTTCAGATTATGGGTCATTAAAGCACTATTAAGTAACACATCCATATGGCAGCTATGCTTACAGTATTCTGTAATTGTAAAAGCATCCTTTTAATTACAGTGGATTGAAATGAAATAAAATGTGTGTAGTAAATAATCCTAAAGAAATGTGTGTTGATCAGTTTCTGCCTTCATAAAATATTAAAAGGCAAGACATTCATTTTCATTAAAAAGATTCCACTGGAGATTTTAAATGTTCATTTTGAATGTTCATCAAGAATTTAAAGAGCTGGGTCACATCTGAAAAAAAATGAGCAATGGCTTGAATTGCAAAACAGAATTGAGGGAGACTATTAATTTATATCTTTCACTTTGAATGAGCTGGAATTATCTGACTTAGACTGAGAAGAGGTTTAGGGAGATTTCTGTCTTAGGAAAAGCATCATCTTCCCTCCAAGTTTCCCTCCCTTCTTTTTATCTGCTTTTATTCCGTCCTCACTTCAGAAACCAATTATTTAACACTTGCTGCATATTTTATATATATATATATATATATATATATATATATATATATATATATATATATAAAATATTGTATTTTGAAAGGTGTATTTCTGGTGATATGATTTATGACTGCTGATAAGTGATCTTTCTTGCTCTTTGACATGGTTCATCCAATAAAAGCTGTTGGAGTGGATTTCTGCAAAAATGATCTCCCATGTTTACTCTAAAGGCTTATATTCTTATAGATTTAAAAGAATTAAATGTATCTAAGCACCAGGAATTTTCTTTAAATTGAGTCCTGCATCCTAATCAGTTGTGTGTCATAGGGCTGCAAATTAGAATGTTTCTGCCCTTTGTCTCACCTCTGGCCGTTTAGCAAGACACAAACAGGAAGTTCGGCCAGGTGCTGCTTTTCCTCATTAGTAGGGTGAAGTTTATTCTTAGTGCACTTTCCTTGGGAGCAATAATGTAAGGAAATATTTTCATATATTTTTTTGGCAGTTGGTCACAAGAAGAACCAATAGAAATTATAAGCCACTAACAAAGGACTGTTTTATTTTTCAGAATTTCCCAGCATTTTCAGCTTAAAGGGATTGTACTCAAAAATTACTCCCCCTCAAGTTGTTCCAAACCTTTGAGATTCTTCTGTTAAACACAAAAGATGATGTTTTGAAGAATGTTGAATAGCCATTGACTTCCATGAAAGTCAATGGCAACTGTCAACTGTTTGGTAACCAGCATTCTTCAAAATATCCTCCTTTGTGTTCAACAGAAGTATGAAACTCATACAGGTTTGTAACAACATAAGGGCGAGTAATTGATGATAATATTTTTTGGGTTAACTATCCCTTTAAATTGTTTACAAAAGTGATAACGTACCCTCAGTCATTCCCATTCAGTGTCTACCCACCCTTCCATTTGTCTTTTTAAAGACAGGTGATATTACTACTTTTTGTCATGAATATTCTTCATCTCCACAGGCCTGGTGCAGAAGGTAGACAAGCGATTGCCGGTTGCCAATGAATACCTGCTGCTATCAGGTGGAGCCAGGGAAGGTGTTCTTGACCTTAACCCAGAAGACCTAGGTGACTACGCCAAAGGTGTTGACTTTGATTTGGACTTCACTCTACTGGTGCCCGCTCTTAAACTGCATGACCGAAATCAGCCTGTGACTCTGGACATGCGGCATTCCCCACCATGCCATTCTTGGCTGAGCCTGCGCCTCTGCGACCCTACAATGCTGACGCGTTGGAGTATCTGCTGTCAAGATGAGAATAATAGAGAGAATAAAGATGTGGAAGATGAGGAGGAAGAAACTGAAGCAGTACGAGGCTCAATCCCATCCCTGCTGCTTCCTCAATCATTAGATGGATGTTACTTCTCTCCATTGCTGGTTGCCGATTGGTTCTGGAGTGTAGTTGGGACGGCAGTAGAAGAGTTGCGGAGAAATCCTCAAAGAGGGATTCCTGTTCCTGATCGCGTGGAGCGGAATGGTCCACTAACAACGCTGATTCTCACTGCAGGAACTAGCCGTATCCTTTATGACTTGCTTCCAGTGGTGTCGTTTCGTGGCTGGCCGGCCGTCGCACAGGGCTGGCTCACGACCAACCATTTCTGGGATGGCAAAATAACGGAGGAGGAGGCCATCAGCGGGTTCTACTTGCTTCCTTGCTGTTCTCCAGCTGCCAGCCCCTCAACCAGACCTGACCGTGAATGGAGACTTGCCTTCTCCCGCAGTGAGGTTCAGCTAAAGAAATGCGTGCCCTACCCAATGGCACAAGCCTTCCAAGCAGCTAAAGCTGTACTGTCAAGATTATTAGCTCGCCCTCGCACAGGCCTTAGCCTCTACCACCTACGTACCTTGATGTTTTGGGCTTGTGATCGCTTGCCTACAACCTACCTTAGCTGTCCAGATCATGAGACTCCTGCACGGCTCTTCCTTGGTCTACTTGATGACTTGGCTCACTGCATTCTGGGCAAAAACTGTCCTAATTACTTCCTCCCCCAGTGCAACATGCTCGAGCACCTTACGGACAGTGCCGCCCTTTTAGTGGCACGAAAACTTGCACATTTACGTTCCGATCCCACAGAGCACTTAAGAGCCGCTTTGGAGCAGGCACAACAGGCATGCCAGCTCAAACGTGAGGCTGCGAGCAATGGCCATGGGTTATCACCTACCCATGGATACGGTGCGGGATCACCACAGGATGACCGGATAGCACAACGACTACAACAGCTGGTGACAGAAAACCCTGGCAAGTCTATTTCAGTCTTCCTCAACCCAGATGATGTTACACGCCCGCATTTCCGCATTGACGACAAGTTCTACTGAGTGGACTGAGCTGGTTTACACACTGCCCAGGGTACAGAAACCCTATATGACAGAACTTCTAGAAGACATAGTCATGTCACTGTGCTACGGTATTACCAAATAGTAAAACAGAGTCTTCACAGAGGGGTTTCTTCCCTCTGTTTGGCTCAACAAGGCTGACTACAATCAAAGTTGCTTGACCCTCCAATGAGGGATTGTATCACAGGTGTCACACTGTCAGGGAGAACAAAAGTAACAGGGGAAGGATAGATTTTAGTTATGCGACTCATATGAAATCGAAATTCAGTCGCATCCTAAGGAAATCCCCATTGACAGACTGCACATCAAGTAGACTTGATTCAATGATAATATTCTGTAGAGTTCGAAGAGTTTTTTTTTTGTGTTCTTTTTTTCTACTTGCTACTCAATACTACTGAGAAAGGAAACTAGTATTTTCTTGCTGTGTTCCACAGTAAATCCCGAGGGCAGTAGAACTGGAAAACCAACTAGGCCAAGGTATATTATGATGAAATCGAATGTAATTTTTTTTGGTGTATGTGTGGAGAAGTTTGCGACTATTGATCACATAATCTTCTCTTTCTTTAGTCTGTCAGTTACCCTGCTTGCTCCCTTTCTCAGGTACTTTTTTTTCTTTTAACTGGTGAATCTAGAGCTGTTCTACAGTCAAAAACAACAAAAGCAGAAAGCGAGAAAAAGATGAGGCATAACTCGCAAATCTAGGCCTTGTCCTTTATGTATAAGAAGCTGTTGTACAGCCTGTAGAAACAATCTTTTTGAAACATGCTGTTCGAATCTATTTTTTGTTTACTTTTTTTTTTTTTTTTTTTTTTTAAGATTCTTAAGTTAGATGCGGGTGATGGTCTATCAAGTTTCAGAGACTGTTTTAAATTAGTTTATTAGTCATAGTTTAAACTGACAACACTGATTGATGCATATTTTGTCTTGTTGGTTCCTGATTGGATTCTAATCTGCACATAAATAAGCAGTATGTGTTAGTGTTATTCTAAGGGCTTTTCTTTGTCAATCATTGTTGCATATATATGGATAAATCGGAATTTGGAAGATGCTTTGGAAAGTGGGATTTTGTGGTGATAAAGGTTTGCCAGCACTATGTACTGGAATAATAGAAAGACAGATCCAGAGTGGGCAACAGAGGTTTAGAGAAAGGATAGAAGGAATGTGTAAAGAGGCAGAGGAATGCATCTCAGTGTTTTTTGTGTTTGTGAAAGGGTCCTACAGTATCTCGCTCTTGCAGATTTGCTTTGGTAGCTGTGGGAGGCAGAGATGGATGAAGAAAGTCAAACACGACGTCCACTGGATAGATTAGGCCGAACCAATGGGACTCCTGGGACTGTAGACATCTGCTCTCCCTCACTCATTTTTGCTTTCTGTCTCCTTCCTAAATCCTTCCCTCTTCATCGGCCTCCATCTCTGGCTGTTCTTGATCCATCTCTACCTTTTTGACTGTGCTCAAGGATTAAAGAACAATGTTACATGTGTATTCAGCATAAATCGCATTAGCGCCCTGTGGGAGTTGGCAGACCATTCGTGTGTGCTGCTGACATGGCTGCTGCGCAAATACAGAGCAATCAGTAACAGCATTGCCTTTGAATGACAGCAAAATGGCGATGAATAGGCGTGTTCTAGTGGATTTCTTATTCCAGTATGTGAGATGGGGGACATGCTACTGAAAAGAGTTTGTGTAGGGTTGCACATGGTACAGGTAGGCTGTTATACATAATGACTGCTGTATGCCAAGGAAAAGACACCAAAGAGAGTTTAAAGGACTGATTGCTTAGATTAAATGTCATGAAGGAAAACGGATGTATCTCTATTGTATATTGTCAGGGTTTGACACTGTATACCTTAAAAAGCCTCTCTAGTGGGTTTAAATATTGTAAAATGCTTGAATCGATATTTGTAATGCTATTTTCAATGTTTTTCTGCATATATTGACCGTTGTTTAGCACAATGCCTGATATCAAATGAACAGTGGTACTATGCAAGACTTCAGAATCATCTCTATGAATGAGATATTAAGGCCTACCATGTCTGTGATCATTACAGAGAGCGTTTTATACAATGAATTCATTGGGGAAAAAATTAAGTTCCTGCCTCAGGGCATGATAAAATGTTCCGGACGCATTTCAGGTGAAATATCTGAAGGAAGCCAAAGCACACAATTTTCCTTCCCAACTTTTTAATGATGTGGTCCCAGTGTTTCATTATCTGACAGCATAGTCCCTTGTGTCATGCTGTTGTGTACAAAAGTTTTTTTTTGCCCTCAAGCGGAAAAGAAAATATGAATGTCAACAACTTATTTTACCTCTTGAATTAATCTTGTCATCAACTCAAATTCCCTGAATGGAAATGGAATGATGCATATTTAAATGGTACCAAATATTTATATATTTCATATCATTTCTCTAACGTGCCTGAAAAGGCTCTTTTTTTTTTTTTTTTTTTGATGTGCTGGGGTGGGGGGAATTTGCCCTCTGTGTAATCATGTGTGATGATGCTGGTCGTAGCATGAAATAAAACATTACATCTCTGAGAATTTGTACTGTTTATATTTAATGTATAAATGTTGCTCATCTCAGACTCTAACTACAGACCAATTTCAGTCAGGTTAAATGTATTTCTTTTATATTATGTATAATTTTGTACTAACAAAAACATTTTTGTGTGTCTGTGACTAGTCACTTGTTTTGCTCTCCTGGGAAAACTACCTGTATGCTGGACTAAAACATGCTAGGAGCCTAAGTTTGCAGGTATCACACCTAAAAACAAAGTGCATTTGTGCTTCACAATTTGAAGGCATACCAAATAAGAATTAGAATTAAAAGGCAGAATAATCCTACAAAAAAAGTCTTGAAGTTTCGGTGCCATCTCTATATGAAATACAATGTTGGTCCAACAGAGGATGCTATTTGACTACAAAGTGTTAGCTTGAACTGCAAGCATTCTTCCTGTACCCATTCTAGATGTCACTCTAACTGCCATATCTCTGCTCAGTCTCACAACACATTATTCTGTATGTGTACATAGATGTATGCACAGTGGATTCCAAAAGACTCCACAGTGAAGATCTGTTATTTTCTTTTCGTTTAAGCTTGAAAATTAAGGTTTAGGATTTAACCAAGATAAGTTATGATATAAAATACGGAAGAAAGAAGATTCTGTACAATTTCTACATCACTAATCAAATGTACTTTGTGGTGTTTGCCATGTTAAGTCTGGAATAAAGCTGGGATAACATGGATTTTCAGGATTTGCACAAACTTGTGGAGTCCAGGCCAGCTTGAGCGCTGCTGTCTTTCAAGCAAAAGGCAGATGTACCAAGACATTCAAACTTCCCCTCAAATTACTCCACTAATATTATAATTTGGGATTTTTGTAATATTAAATTAGAGAGGAGCCCGTATATAAGTGTGCTCAATAGTGGACATTTGGAACACAGTGTTGTTCCTAATATAAAATGTTACATTAACTAGACTGACCCCAACCATAATTATCTTGCTTTAACATTTTAGATGAATTAAGACATTACGTATCCCTTTAGTAATGTGGTTTGGTCATGTTTTGCTGTCCTACTGGGTTCATTTTCACATTTCATACCCCCAAATGGCAAAATCTCCTCAAACTTTCTTTCATCTCCGTTGACTCACACACTTCTGTTAGCTGACCTGTGATCACAAGTCAAAATGTGCATGTTCGAGGTTGATTGTTTTTGAGATTGACTAATGATTGTACATCATTATACTGCGATACAAATTCATTTAGTGCACATTAATTTGTCTGTTATTCTTATTACATATGCTATCTCGTGTTTAATAATTTAAGGCCGTGTAGCTTGTAAGCACAGCAGCAGCTGAAGGGCACTTTGGCTGTAGTTGATGGATGGATGGATGAATGAATGATGTTAAGCCGATGCTGAAGAGCTTCAGACACTTCTGAGAAAGATGATGAAGTTGCAGCCTCATATTTTCCCACATACTGGACACGCGCACACACATAGTCTCACTGATACCTCAGCAGTCTGTCCTGTTTCATAAAGAGGATTACACATCAGGCACGAGGGGATTTCCTGGAATGGGACACTCGCATCCTGTCTGTCGCCTGTCTGTCAATCATTCAGCCGTTGCCATGGTAACATTGCTATTGCCGGACATTTCTTCACTGCAACCGCCAACTTGACTCATCCCCCTCAAGGTTGAGCAGGGGACAGATGTGAGATTTGATCCTCCAGGGTCACTGAGGGGAGGGACGTCTCTCTGTTTTTGTCATCCTGCTAGTGTAATTCGTTTCAGTATTCTCGGCATGATGTGTTACTAGAGTGATCCTAATGGAATTAATATAAATGACAGTGATCTCTCTCTCCCCTCCTTCACTTGATGTAGTGGAGTCATTAAACAGAAATTGAAGGCCCAAGGGCCAAATCAGTTCTAATTCCGATGATGACAAAAAATATGAACCTGACAAAAAATATTATCAATTTTTTTGCATGATGAAAACGGTGGTGATGAATGTTCTTGGGTGCAATTCCTAAAAGCATTGTGAGATTGTAGAGACCATGATGCGTTTTTTTATTTATTTTTTTTCTGATTTGCTTAGGCTTACAATGCAGCCCTGGGTTGTTTTGCACTGGTGAAACAATCTTCCAAACTCAACCAGGGGTGCGTTTCTCAAAAGCAACTATGGCCGCAAGTTACGGCTTTACCAATAGAGTTCAATGGGACTTACCACCATAGTTTGCTAACGATGCTTTTGGGAAACGCACCCCAGAACAGCTCTCAAATCCTTAAAAAAAAAAAAAAAAAAAAAAAAAAAAAAA
>JAFVLL020038294.1:0-11260 GCA_021397915.2 Tor tambroides | reverse complement strand
AGCTGTATTTTCAGCATCATTACTCCAGTCTTCAGTGTCACATGATCTTCAGAAATCATTCTAATATGCTGATTTGCTGCTCAACAAACATCATCAATGTTGAAAACATAATATTTTTATGGAAACTGTGATACATTTTATTTTTCAGGATTCACAGATGAATAGAAAGTTCAAAAGAACAGTATTTATTTCAAATGGAAATCTTTACTAACATTAGAAATGTCTTTAATGTCACTTTTGAGCAATCTAATGCATCCTTGATGAATAAAACTATTCGTTTCTTTAAAGACTGACTGTCTCGGAGTATTTTTCAGATTTTAGGCATGGAAAGCACAGTTTAAGGATCATGAATTGTCTCACCTCATCTCAAACACATTTCTTATTTCTCAGACCGACTGAAGCAGCTCAGGATCAGATTTGTTGGTTTTACCTGACTCTGATCTCAGATAATCAGACGCAGTCCTTCATCTCATGATTGAACAGCTAAAGAAGCTTCACCAACCAGCAGCGTAATCAATTAGCAATCAGAACTCTGAACTCTAATTAAACACCTGCTCATCAAGACCCAACCATTCTTAAAGCGACAGTTCAGCTGAAAGTGAAAAATGACAAAAGCTGAAATGTTTTTAAATCGAAACCATTGCTTATGGCTAAAATACAAGGGTATTACAACCGGCAAAAATACTTTTGATCATTTCTGTCATTTTTTGGTATTATTGTTATGTGTTCCCAGTCAATTTTTGGTGTTTTGGTATAATTCTGAGTTTTGTTTCCACCAAAGAATGCAAAATAAAGATGGTAAATGCATTGGTACAATTCTGATTTTCACGCAGTTCTCAGTGTTTATATCTCACAACCGAGAGAAAAAGGCAAGAAAAAACTCAGAATTGTGAGATAAAAAAATGCAATTATTTTTTAAAGGGCTTTTGCAGTTTTAAACTAGATTTTTATCAGTTTTTTACTCTTAATGTCTTCAGTCATGTTGCTTCTCAATGAAATATTTCCTGATTTAAGAATGTTTAGACACCGTTTTCTGCATGAATGTTTTGTGAATGGTTGTTTCTGTGGATTTCTTGTACCTGAAAAATGCGTTTGTCTGCAGATGTAGATCAACATCAGCTGTTTATTCTCCGAGAGAAATGATCTGAGCTCTTGACATTCAGCACTGAAGTCATTGATAATATTCCTGTCATAGTGTAATATTTACTGTCTAATTATTTCATTCAGTCTGAAATCCAACCTCTGCGTGTTCAGCTTCTATGAAAGAGCTGCTTTATGTATATTAAACAATAGAGCACACGTAATATCATATGATAGACGGGTTATGAGCTGCGTGGCGTGTGAAACAGATATGAATGTATTGTGAGAGATAATTCAGCATGTTTGTTTTTCAATAAAGGAATAATAACACCTGAAAGGAGTGTATACAGTACAGTGATGCTATCAGACGATATTACCAGGGTATTCTGGTACATACCACGCTGTTCATTCATTCACACACTCTTTATTTTAATGAATACTGTGGTATTAACATGTTTTCCATTCAACTCTAAAATTATGATATTATTACCGATTCTGCTTTGATAATAAAACAATGAATTAATAAATGCATATTTAAAAACACTATAAAACTTTCTCCAAGATTTTTTTACTTCTAAGATGAGCTTTTTTTACTTCATTAATTTGCAGTTAGAAATTTTGATTGTTAATATTTTGAATTAGATTTTTATTTTTTTTGCTTTTATGTTAATTTTAGTTAATGTTTTAGTAATTTCATTGTGTGTTTGTCATTTTTTTGTTATTTTTAAACATCAATGATAACAAGAAATGCTGCTTTGGAAACTAGCTGAAATTAAATAAGTTAATTTAATAAGTTAAATAACATAAGTAACTGAAAGTCAAGTAATGAAAATGTTTTTTTTTTAAATGATTTATTTTTAATTTTGTCAACCCTGATTCTGAGTTTATATCTCACAATTCAGGTTGTGACTTTTATTCTCGCAATTGCGAGTTTATGTCTCACAATTACGACATTTAATTCTGCGAAAAACTGAGAAAATATATTTTTAAAAAGTCAGAATTGTGAGATAAAAAGCTGTATTTTTACATTTTATTTCATGGCAGAATCAACATTCCTTGTATCATGAATAATTAAGTAGATGCATTTTTATCTGATTGGCTGATTGAAAACAGAAGCTGTGTTTCATTGGCTGATTCTCTGAGGTCAGCAGAAGAGGGCGGGTCTTGTGCGACTTAAGCTGAAATAAACAGCTCAGAAACGCTTTATCACTCCAATCTTTACTTTAAGAACTGAGTGTTGTTATATTTGTGTTAGTAAAGATAAAACCCTTCTCTAAGTCTCTCCAAGGATAAAGACCTGTGGTAATCAGCTCAGAACAGACGGCGTTTCTCTGTTCTGTTCTGTTCTGGCGCTGAGTTTCTTATGTAAGATTTGAGTTTAATTACTGAGCGCTCATTATATCGTCTGTGTCTGTGAGCAGCTGACAGCAATTATATGAGACAGACAGAGGCCTTTGTGCACCGCTTCATCTCTGCGTCCGTCTGTCTGTCTAAATATATTCTGCATTTCTGACCCTGGACCACAAAACCAGTCATAAGGGTCAATTTTTTGAAATTGAGATTTCTACATCATCTGAAAGCTGAATAAATAGCTTTCCATTGATGTGTGGTTTGTTAGGATAGGACAATATTTGGCCGAGATAAATCTGGAAAAATCTAAATATTGAGAAAATCTCCTTTAAAGTTGTTCAAATGAAGTTCTTAGCAATGCATATTACTAATCAAAAATTAAGTTTTGATATATTTACAAAAGCTTTTTATTTCAGATAAATGCTGATCTTTTGGTCTTTCTATTCATCAAAGAAACCTGAAAACAGACACTGAAGACTGGAGTAATGATGCTGAAAATACAGCTTTGATCACAGAAATAAATTACAGTTTATCACATATTCAAATAGAAAACAGTTATTTTAAATAGTAAAAATATCTCAGTATTTTCCTGTTTTTGCTGTATTTTTGATCAAATAAATGCAGGCTTGGTGAACAGAAGAGACTTCTTTAACAAACATTAAAAATCTTACTGTTCAAACACTTTTGACTGGTAGTGTAAAAAGTCAATTACAACTGTGACCAGATTATTATATGGTTTTGTGCTGGTGTTATAACTCATGGATGTGGCTGTTCTGAATGCAAACACTGGTTAAACAGCAGGCATTCTCATTAGTGCTGACCGAGGGAGAAAAGCGTCTGTCTGAAGCGTTTCATTGGCCTGTGAAAACACCAGAATCCCCTGACAGCCAATCAGCAGCCAGCCAATCCCCACGGGCCAATCACAGAGCACAGAGCTGATCACACGTCTCAGCGATTATAACACAACAGACACTTACTGATAAACACACCTCATGTTTTAATACAGCTGAGATCAGTGTCCACACAGCCATGTTGAAGCACAAAGAAAAACAGTTATTATTGTTCAAGTATGAGCTCTTCCTGTCAATCTGAGAGTTTATGTATAAAAATAATACAATGTCCGGTTGATTACGGACTTATTCCATCCACTGGCTCTCATGAGAATGAGATTTCCACAGCTGATGGTCCCCCTGGTGCAGCTGCCTCACAGGACGCCGGTCCCCCTGGTGCAGCTCCGCAGCAGAGCAGTGGGTCCTGTGGTGCAGCTCAGAGGATCTCCAGAGACCAGCGCTGATTCAGTTTGTCTGGGTGGAAGTCATTCACAATAATCTGGTGTTTGTCGAACTGCTGACCTCCTGTAGAGAAACAGAGAGAGATCATAGAAAGGAAAACACTGTCATTATTTCTATCACTGTATTACAGTTTCATTTTTTTGCGTTAAGTGCTTAAATGACATAAATGACAATGCAAAAAAAACAACAATTTAGTATTACAAATATACTTCGTTTCTTTATGCAATATATAATATTTTGTTTTCATTTTTTCATACTACAAAATACTATGCAGTAATTTATTCATGATATTCATGCTGTTAAATGATTGCACTTATACATATATATATATATTTAAAAAAATAATTGTAACAATAATAATAATAATATCTTTAAAAATTATTGTCATGATTTTTATCACTAGTTTAAGAATTACATTTTTTCTGGTACTGGTATTGACCTTAATTGGAGAGGATTTTAATTATTTTTTAAACTAATAATAATAATAATACTAAAAATATATTTTTATATTACATAATATTTTTATATTACAAAATATTACATATTTTAATAATAATAATAATAATAATACTATATTAGTTTAAGAATTACATTTTTGTTTAAATGACAAATGTCACAATGCAAAAAATAATTCAATTAATAATAATAATAAAATCATAATGGCTCTCTAAATATGTTTTGTTTTCTTTCTGCAAAATACAATTTATTTTCATGTCTTTATGTGAAATATTACGCAAACATTTCTTTATGAGATTCGCCCTGTGTGGATTTTAAATAATTTAATTACTTGATCATCATGTAAGTTTTTCTGGCACTGAACTTAATTGGAGTGGGTTTTAATTATTTTTTTAAAATAATAATATTAACAAAAAAAAAATACTGTCATAATTTTTTTTAATCACTATATTACACTTTAGAAGTGAGCTTTTTTTTGCATAAAGTGCTTAAATGTCACAATGCAAAAGAAACTCATAATGCCTCACTAAATATGCTTTGTTTTGTTTATGCAGAATATAACTTATGTTCATTGTTTCATGTGAAAAATGAAAAGCATTGAGGTTTGTTGTTTGATCAGCAGGTGGCGCTGCAGGCTCTGGTGTAATCAGTCACTTTATCATCAATCATGTGGATTTATGAGAGTCTATATTCAGCAGATCCCTTCCAGCATCTCCCTCACAGAGTCGTTTAAGGAAACGCTTAATGAGTTTATGTCATAAATTATGCCGTGTCTCCAGAAGCCTGTTTCAGGAATGTTCAGGGTTAAACACAACTGAAACCTAATTACCACAGAAAATTAATTACCGTTTCATTCCTCAGCTTGGAAAAACAAACATGTTTACAGTAAAACTCTTATAATGAAGTCTATGAGGAAAGACATTTGAAAGCCTTATTTATATATATATCGATCTATATTTTTTTAAATGACAGTGTGTGTTTAACCTTTAGAATGACTTATGTTTTTATTTTTATTTATTTATTTACTTTTAGTAATGCAAGAGTTTTTTTTATTTTTTTTTTTACTTTTTTGGACCTTTAGACTTATTTATCTAAGCTTTTTTAGTAATGCAAGAGGTTTATTTTTATTTTTATTTATTTTTTAGGACCTTTAGGCTTATTTAAGCTTTTTTAGTAATACAAGAGTTTTTTTATTATTTTTTTTTTATTTACTTTTTTGGACCTTTAGACTTATTTATCTAAGCTTTTTTAGTAATGCAAGAGGTTTATTTTTATTTTTATTTATTTATTTATTTACTTTTAGTAATGCAAGAGTTTTTTTAAATTTTTTTTTAAACTTTTTTGGACCTTTTTTAAGCTTTTTTAGTAATGCAAGAGGTTTATTTTTATTTTTATTTATTTTTTAACTTTTTTGGACCTTTAGGCTTATTTAAGCTTTTTTAGTAATACAAGAGTTTTTTTATTATTTTTTTTTTATTTACTTTTTTGGGCCTTTAGACTTATTTATTTAAGCTTTTTTTGTAATGCAAGAGTTTATTGAACCTTTCAACTTTTTTTGTATAACTGAACAGTTTGTTTTTTAATCTATTTCTTTCTAATCAAACAGTCTACTGAAGGTTGAACTAAATATTTAAAAAAGTTTGCACATGTGTTTCGTGTTTTGTATCGTATTTGAGCTTTTATGGCTCATATAGTTTGATTTAGTGAGAATATAGAGGAAAAACAGCAAATATATGCAATTTGCTGCAGATGCTGATATTTCTATAATGTGATGTAAATCAGTGAGATCTTAATAACAGTGCAGCAGATACTGACATCAAATGATCTAAAAATCAGCGGTCAGTCTGTATCTCCAATAACATGTCTTAGTAAGATGAGACTGAAATGAAATGACTGAGATCAGCTGACCTTTGACCTCCAGCACGAGGTCAGGCTTGGCGTGGCTGCGGATGACCCCGTCGCTCGTGATGCTCCAGAGCTGCTGCGGTTCTTCAGCGGAGAGAACGGCTCTGCTGCCGGACATCAGGACTCCAGAACTCACGTCCACACACACGTCCAGCAGACACTGACACACACACACACACACACACACACACACACACATCACACACACACACACACACACACACCGGCGTCACACATCACACACTAAAGCTTTCAGGAGCTTCTCCTCATGACCCTGGACCACAAAACCAGTCATAATTTTTTTGATTGAGATTTTTGATTGATTTTGAATTTCTACATCATCTGAAAGCTGAATAAATAATCTTTCCACTGATGTATGGTTTGTTAGGATCGGACAATATTTGAAAATCTGGAATCTGAGGGTGCAAAAAAATCTAAATATTGAGAAAATCTCCTTTAAAGTTGTTCAAATGAAGTTCTTAGCAATGCATATTACTAATCAAAAATGAAGTTTTGATATATTTATGGTAGGAAATTTACAAAATATCTTCATGGAACATGATCTTAATATCCTAATGATTTTTGGCATAAAAGAAAAATGGATAATTTTGACCCATACAATGTATTTTTGGCTATTGCTACAAATACACCTGTGCTCCAGAGTCATATACATATATAATTAGTTTTTTGTTCATATTTGAAATTCAATTTTATTTAATTCATAAATATATAACATTTTCTGTTTTCATTTTAATTTTAAAGTTTTTATATTTTGTCTTTTGTTTTATTTTTGTTTTGTGATTTGTTTTATTTTTTAAGAAGTTTACATGGTTATTTATTAAGTTTTAGTTATTTTTGTTAGTTTTAGTTATTTTAGTACTACAGCTTAAATTCAAGAAAATTTTAAATGTTGACAACTAGGTTAATTTTTATTTATAGATATTATTTCAGTTGTCTCTCTCTCTCTCTCTCTCTCTCTCTCTGTCTATATATATATATATATATATATATATATATGCTTTTAATTTTTATCTTTAATTTTCTGTCTCAGGTGTCTCAAGTCACTAAACTACAGTAATACAATAAAATGTGCATTATGAATAATTTATGAACAATACTAATATATTAGAAAATACTGTGGATTTTAATACAAAAATATATTAATGAAATAACTGAATCATAATTTACATAATAATTTAGTAATAAATAATTTCCACAAACAGAAAGCAGTCAAATATTGCTAATAATGGGTCAGATACCTTGCACTGTAAGAGTCCGTCCTGATAGGTCCAGATCTGTTCGGCTCCGCCCGTTTCCTCGCTCACCTGGACACGCATCAGTTTGATATCGTCCAATGAGCCGCTGACAGACATCAGTAGCCCCGCCCCTCTGTTCCGCAGACGCAAATGCACTTGTTTCTGCATCAGTAAAACACAAACACAGACTCAAATACACTCAAATATTGATTCAGCTCTCCTTCAGTCCGATAGCCCCACCCCCAGCACTTGTGATTGGCTACAGGAGCCGCCGGGGGGGCGGAGCCTCTCACCTGCATGAGCGGCCGAAGCGATCCGATTCGCTGCCAAGAGGAGAATTTGGGCCAATCAGGAACGGCGCCAGGCTTCAGCAGGAACTGAGAGCCTCTAAAGTTATGATCCTCATAGAGAACCCACCTGTCAAACACACACACACACATATATATATATATATATACACACACACACATACACAATTTTTTTTTGCTTTTATTTTTTGTCTTCCATTTTCTTGCTTGTCCCAACAAGCAAATACTAGACTACAATAAAATGACTAATTTATGAATAACAGTAACAATATTTTAAAACATATTAATGTAAGAATTTAAATTACTGCACATTATTTATCTTAGTGTAAATTGTTTCTAGTAAGATATATGCACAATACTGTAATAAATAATCACATGAATACCCTGCACACTTAAATATGAAGTCAAATGTGTGTGTTGTATGGGATGTGAGGTTGTTCTGTACAGTGTTTTCTGCAGCGTTTGGAGGAACGTGAGCAGGTTTCACACGCCTCTGTTGAATGTGACGCGGTGCTGAAGTTTTTCCATTCTCACAGATTCAGAGCTGAGACTGGTTTCCTGCAGATCTGCTGAATATAAACACTGAATCTCTGTGTTCATGGAGACCAGTAAACCTGAGAAACACACGCTCACAAACCACTGGAAACACTCGAGAGCAGAGAGATTCCTCTGATTCTGTTATTAGTGGCACTGCATTAAAATCACAGAGAAACCTGCTCTTCTGTACTGGGACCTTATATTATATTATATTATATTATATTACATTATATTACATTATATCATATCATATTATATTACATTATATTACATTATATTATATTATATTATATTATATTATAGGGTTATTAAAACTAACAGCAAAGCCATAAAAAATTGTCATTAAAAAATTAAAAATGTTTTTTTTTCTCAGTTAGTTAGTTGCTAAAGCATTTCTCATTTTTATTTAGTTGAACTTACTAAAATAATTAAAACTCATAAAAACTAATAAAAACTACAAAGATACATTTAAAAAACAAATAAAACATAGAACAAAATTACTAAAACATTAACCTAAAATGGAAATCAAAAAGAAAAAATATTAAAAATAAAAACTTATTGAAAATATTAATCAAAAATATAATAGTATCTCTATAATACTTAAATAACACTAGTTAAATAAAAATAGTTTGGTGTCTGTATGCCAAAACATTGCAGAGATACAGCCTCAAGTGTCATTTTGGCATCATGCCTCAAATCCGTTGTTGTGGTATGTGAAAACGGTTTTGTCTATCGACATGAAATCCATAACTTTTTGCCAGCATGGTCTGCAGATGATCTGACTCAATTTTGGTGAAAATCGGACCAACAGTCTAGGAGGAGTTAAAAAAAGTAGGTTTTTAAAGAAAATCAAAACAGCGGAAAGGAAGTTTGGCTGATTATGGCAACATCGGTATCACTGTTCTCAACATGACCCAAGGAATCTATTAATACCAGTCTCATTACAATAGGCAAAATTCACAGAAAGCTATTAGCATTTATTTTAAATTTCATTGCAACTTTTGACCACAAGGTGGCACTGTCTCAAAACGTTTTGAGTACTTTCAGGTCATGGTCTCAATGGTACATACAAAGTTTTGTAATGGAACACCAATGCATTCGTAAAATATAGCATTTTATATCATAATACTCTATTGTAGTCAATGGCAATTTCATGTTTTGTTCAATTATAGCGCCACCAAGAGGCACAATCCCACCAAATTTTTTATGTGTCCTTAGAGTGTGCCCATACATATGTGTGTCAAATTTGGTGAAAATATCTCATTTTGTTTTGGAGTTATAGACATATTTGTATATGAGTAGATGAAAAATGACTGACTGCCGACTTTGCATTTTTGTGCCACTTACTATCAAAATTTTGGCAATTGAGCATTAGGGTAAAGCCGGCACGCTATGTTTTCAAATTTCCTACAGTGGTTTCGTGTCGATCGGAGTAACAGATTCTAAGATATTGCCAAATGTTTTTTAAGCGCTAAAATGCAACGTAGCACAAACCATAAGCCAAAATCTGGCAAGTTTGGTATCGTTGGACTCGGCAAGGATTCAGGAGTCTAAAAAGGTAACTCCCGTGAAAATAAGTCAACCCCACCCAAAATTATAAGCATGTGAATATTTTATTTTACCACTAGGTGGCGCTGGCTCGAAACTTCTCAGGCTCCTTCAAGGCATTGTGCTGATGACCCATACCAAGTTTCGTAACGATACGTCAATGCGTTCATAAAATATACCATTTTACTACAAAATTCAGTTGTAGTAAAATGGTATATTTTACTACAGTTGAAGTTGAAAATGGCCGACGCCCAAAATGGCTGACATGGGAAAATTGGATATGGTTCGACTCGGCATGATGCACCGAATCTAAAGAGACCAGTTTTGTGATTTTTGGCCAAACCATTCAGAAGTTATAAGCAAAAATAGCCATTTTTCGTATCTCCTGACCACTAGGTGGCACTGTGCCGAAACACTGCAGGTAGTCTCAGGTCATGCTTTTCATAACACACACCAAGTTTGGTCTCAATACGCCAAACCGTTACGGAGATATAGCCTCAGATCCATTTTTGTGTGCTTTTTGGCGAATTCGTTATTGTGTTATTCGAGAACGGTTGAACTAATCGACTTGAATTCCATAACTTTTTGCCAGCATGGTCTGTAGATGATCTGAGCCAATTTTGGTGAAAATCGGACGAACCATCTAGGGTGAGTTTGAAAAAGTAGGTTTTACGAACAATTGAAAATAGCGAAAAAACGAAACCCTACGACTTCATTCGACTCGTCTTGAGCCAAGGATTCAGAGGAAAAAAGAATTTTCATTTTGTGGCATACGGTTCAAAAGTTATTAGCATAAACATGAGTGAAATTTTGGACAAGTGGTGGCGCTAGAGAGTTTGAGTTAGAGACTTCAAATACGCTATGGTTAATGTTGAGACTGTCCTCTATCAGTGTGCCAAATTTTACAACATTCCCGCAAGCGGTTCTATGGGCTGCCATAGACGCAATGGCAGAAGAAGAAGAAGAAGAAAAAGAACGCCAACGGATACAATAGGTGCCTACGCACTTTCGGTGTTTGGCCCCTCATAAATGAAAGCTAAATATAAACTAATAAAAAGCACATAATAAAACGACTCAAAGGTAACTAAAGGGAGACTCTAGAGCTCAAAGCTGATGTGGAGCATGAATAAACACTGCAGTAGTGTGTGAGTGTGAATAAATGAGTGAGTGAAAGAATGAATGAATGAATTAATGAATGATAGTGAACTGTGTGTGTGTGAGTGAGTGAATGAATGAATTAATGAATGAGTGATAAAGAAGTGTGTGTGAATGAATGAATGAATGAATGAATGAACCAATGAATGATAGTGTGTGTTCCTCACATGCCGCCGATCACCAACACAGACGAGACTCTGGAGCAGCTGTGTGTGAGCTGCAGATTGACTGAAGACGTCTTCAGGAGTGTCCTGCGTCCTCTGAGTCCAAAGCGTTCAAACAGCAGCACTGCTGGCACAGAGAGCTCCTGAGAGACACACAAACACACAAACACACTGAGCAAACTGAGGATCACACGCACTGAGGATCACGC